>JAFIRS010005640.1:0-52393 GCA_018342105.1 Gonioctena quinquepunctata | reverse complement strand
CATTCATTTAAAAAACACACACCTCCCAAGTTGGCACGCTGCAGTTTCAGCAGTACGCCATTTTTTTGCATTTTGTTGGACTTATCAAATTAATTGCCATTTAATCTTGAATTTGTTAAGTCATTATTGAGTTGCCAATGAATTTTTCTGTTTTCACAATCCTGGGAGTACTAAATAAAGTAAAAATGAATAAAATAAACAATAACAAATAAAATATTAACGCTTAAATTAATGACAGATTAATGTTTTAATGTAATAATGTTTAAAGTAATTGGAATGTTTGAAAAATTATTCGAAAAGTACAATAATACTAAAACAAGTATTGGAACAATTTATTCAGCAAAAATTATATATTTTTTTCACATTAGCTTAATATATTCTCAACTATTTAAAAACCTTGTACTACTATTTCTTATTTCTTTTTTTTCATATTTGCTTAATACATCCTCAACTATTTCAAAAACTTTCCTGTACTATTTTCCAGAAGAAATACAGTTTGATTTGAAGAATAGAAGAATACTATACACATGGAAAAAACATTACAATTTCAAATAATGCTCCTCTGAACTTTTCAAAGGATTCGACAAAAAAAAATGAACTTGAAGTTTGAAATAGAATTTATAACGAGTGGAATCAGAAAAAATGTGACACATTTCGATTGAAATCACGAACAGCATTTCTCTTTTTGTATAAACCTCGAACTCTACTATCAACTGTTAGAGAGTCAAATACTATTAAATGCTTCCCAATGTTTAATGTAATCTGATTGATATCACAAGAAAGATGAATAAAAAAACTGGGTTTCTATCGGTTTGCTTTAAATATAGAATTCCCTGAAGACATAATGAAATTGAATATTCAGATCAAAAACAGCTATTGAACAAAGGCATAGAAAAAAGGCAATACTTACTTGGGTTTCAATACCAACATCAAAATAATAACTAATAATTATTTGTATAGTTTACCTTTGAATTCTAGAGAAATCTGACATGAATCTGATTAATACCAGCGAAAGAACCAAAAATAAAAGGAGCATACAGGACAAATAAAAAATATGAAATTATTGAAAATTAATTATTAGCGATTTTTTGTTTGGTACATTTGCACTGAATCATTTCAAAAAGAAAAGTGATACATCACGGATTTTTCTTGAAGTAATTTTTTTTAACCCAATTTTTTCCTGAAAAAACACTGGTTTTCTGATATTTTTTTGGTTGACGTACGTTTTTCGTATAAAAAAATAAAATTCATTCATTTGCACGTTGTTATGAAATTGGGTATTATCAAGGATTAAAAACGTATCTAGTAGGTAAGAAGCAGTTTTTGTCTTGTGAACATAATCACTTTTGACAGTTGTCTACCTAGTCTAGTTTTCACTATTTAATATTTCTACGATAACTCAAAAACATTTATTATTATTATAACTATCACAAAAGCAAACTTTATATGGAATATGGGTAGGTACTTTTCCTTTATTGTGGAACATAATGAATAGAAAATTCATAAAATGAATTTTAGGACAAAGACAAAAAAAAATATTTGGAGTTGTGTTATCGGTGGTGCACATCGTAATTCCTTTTACGAATGGTCATAATATTCAATCCTTTTCATATTCCGTCGGTATTAACCTTCTGAATTCTATATTGAAAAATTCCTTTTTTCAATTATAAAAAAATCATATTTTGAATTGATTTAAGGTACTTACGAAACCCTTGTGGGGGATGGGTATCACCTAAAAACATCACGCTTGAAAAATACAGTATCTAATGCCCCAAACTACATATGGATGGAAAAAGTTATGCAACCCAAATAACAGAAGCAGTAGTGTGGCTTACAACTCGCCGATAATCGCTTAGTTCGTTTATATCCAAATACAGGTAGGAACTATATATCCAGTGGTGGTGCGTGTCAGTGATGGCACAGCTTAGCATTGATCGCTTCTCTAAATCGAACGCACCAAACCAACAGGTATGGAAATCAAGTAATAAGTACGGAGAAAGAAGATTTTCCTGAAGAATCTGCTCCCGAGCAAGGAGAAGTCGTCCTCCAGGGAAATGTACTTACTACTGATTGATGAACCCTAAGGCGCCAGAAGGGCCGTCTAGTGAAATAGCAGGTGAGAACACCAAAGTTGCAAATGAGGGCGTGCCCGAGGAGCTGGATCAATCCCCCCCCCCAAAAACGGAAAGTGTGGTGAAAGCCGAATTCAAATAGGAGTCGAGCAACAACAACAAGGGCTGACAACTGGAGAAATACAAGTACACGGAAAGTGTAGCGAAAACCCAAACCTCCTAGAAACACCCTCTGAGCTTTCAAAAACAGAAAATAAAACTTTCGGAAAGTGTGGTGAAAACCCAATTGTTTTTCAAAAACCATTAGAAACCGCAAAGGAATTAATAACACAAGAAACACAAGGAAACGTGTTATCAACCCCTCTAGCAGGAAATCAAATGATGCTCGCAGTCAGACAACAGAAAGAGAGGGCACAGGCACAAGCAGAACTAGACAGGCAAATAGCTTATGTCTCGGAGTATCAGGCAGAGGCAAACAATGATCAAATAATAGAAGCTATGGACTACCAGACAACGCCATGTATAGTTGCAGAGGTAGCTCGAGTGTGTCAGGAAAATCTAGAGGGGAAAATCAAATAGAAAAGGAGGAACAAACCAAACCACCCCCGAAGCCAATCGTACGGGGGCTTCCAGGCGATGACATACCACTGCCAGGTCCACTAAAGGAGCTCTCCAACCTATATAAGGAAGCAAAGCGCAATGCGTTCGAGAGGAATCAAGCTCTTATCGAACAACGTACTATAGAAGCCAAACTTAAGAACAAAAGGAAGCTTCCTAGAAGAGCATGGAGGATAAAGAACCCAATATAGAAAGGGAAATTAGAAATATCAAAACCACAAATAAAAAAGGGACAATAATCCTACAAGCTGGACCAACGACCCCGGAGATGCAGGAGGGGGGTAAAATGATTGAAAGAAAGGCTAAAAGCACTATGGGCACTTTATATAAAAATAGAGAGATAAAAAATGACACCTTAGATACAGATAACAACTACCAGTATTACGAGGAAAAACTAGATGAGCTCATGAACAAGGTGAGAGAAGAGACAAATCAACATGTTGAAACCCACCTAAACTATTTCACAACTTACAATACTGAAGTCGAGGAGATCAACCATAATATGATAAGAAACATGTGTAGAGAGCAATTATACGAGATGTACGAGATGCATTATAGAAAAAATTACGAGGCCGAAATCCAAAGACTAACTGAGCGCCTCGAACGTCATACGAAGCACTCAGAGTTTTCTAGAAAGAATAAAAAAGTGGAGCTCAAAGATCCCGAACATAAGCCAAGGGAGTTGGACCTTAGAGAAAAACACTTCCCATCCCTAGGACAACGGGTGAAAGTATTCAAAGAACCCAAAGCATCGACATCTAAGGGTATACAAACACAGAGCAATACAGTGGAAACAAGCAATATGTTCGGCGTACTCAGTACTTCGGACTCGGAAGTAGAAAAGGACCTGGCAGAAGAACTAGTACAAGAAAGGGATGTATCGGAAGAACATTCGCAGGAAATTGTACGAACAATTACGAATAAAAACAAAAACAAAAAATCTACACCCCAGCTTGCTGGCAATACAGATAAAAAGATTCCCCCCATCGTGGTGGAGGGACGAGCGCCAATGACCAAAATAATGGCTGAAATTCTCAAAGAACAACTCAAAGGACAATATAGACCAGAATACAAACCGAGATCTACTCTGATCTATACAGCCAACGCGGAGGATCACGCGTTAATGAGAAAAGTCCTCTTGGAAACAGGGTCGCAATTCCACACGTACACACTTAAAGAGGAAAAAACACATGCCTTCGTCATCAAAGGACTTGAATCAGAGCCTACTCCAGAGGAACTGGAAGAAGCCCTAAAAGACGAGCATCAGTTGAAAGTGCTTAAAGTATATAAAATGAGGGCAATACGAAACCTTTATCTGGTAGTACTTGCGAAAGAGTATACCCGCCGCTGGCTTCAAGGACACGTTAAACATGTTCTTAATACAATAATAAAATGGGAAATGCGGAAGAACGACCGACTAATCGTGCAATGCCACCATTGTCAGATGTGGGGGCACGCCACATCCCAATGCAATAGAATCTCTAGATGCCTCAAATGTGCAGGTGAACATTTAACAAGTAGCTGTAACAAACCATACAACGTACTCCCTACATGTGCAAATTGTGCAGAAAAACACCCTGCAAACACCATAAACTGCAGAATATACATGGCAAGGGTGAAACAAATCGAAGAAAGGAAAGCCCTATCAAACAAGGGAAACAGTAGAGCTGAATTTGTACCTGCTCCACTACCTAAGAAACAGGCCTGGAACAACCCTAACCAGAATCAAAGCCTCAAGAATACACAGCAGCCAAGAAACGAAGAGAGAAAAATACAACCCACTCAAGGCTCTCCTTCTATCCCTGAATTCCCTCCACAGGTAGTGTCTGGGGTAACGGGCGGGGGCTCTGAGAATAGTGGTTTTAGCATTGAAGATATAACCAATAGAATTAAAAGAGTAAATAGCCTAATTGACCTTCCAAAAATGGTCAAAAGACTGGATTCATTGATTAATGATATCACTAATGCTAGAGGAGATGAGGAGCAATTTATGGCCCTCATCAGGTATACTATAGGTGGTTGTGGCAATCTTTAATGCCAATACAGGCATAGATGGAGTCGGCAATGAGTATTCTCTTCTTGTCGACTTCATTAACACGCATAACGTGGATTTAATGTTTCTGTCCGAAACCAAGCTCCGGCAAGGACTTGATTTTAGATTGAAGGGATTTACTATTATTAGGGCAGACAGGCCAAACGCGTTTAGGGCGGGTGGTGTTGCAATTGTGATGAGAAATGGCATACCATATACGCAGCTGCCACCCAGACAGACCTCCATCGAACACGTTGGAATAAGCCTTGTGGATGGCACCTGTGTATATGCCATATATAACCAGCCGAGGAACAAATTCTCTGGGCTGGATTTGGATAATCTGCTTGATTCAGGCACAAAGGTTCTTCTGGTTGGGGACTTTAATGCCAGGCGACCCGAGTGGAATTGCATTACACAACCAAATACCAACGGTTCCACCTTGTGGGAATACTCGGTGAATAACAATGTTATAATAGAATACTCGAATGAACATACTCACTTTCCGAATAATGGGGCGGCAGCTACCACTATCGACCTGGTTGTCAATAAAAATGTAAGAGACTTGGGAGATTTAAAAGCCATAAGCGAATTAACATCAGATCATAACCCAGTCATGTTCCTGTTGAAGAACAGGAGTAATCCACGGGTTACCAAAACTCTGTTCGACTACAGGAGCACTGATTGGGCTGCATTTAGAACCTTAGTAAATGGAAACACGACCATCATACCAAATATCCCCAAGCACTATATTGATAGAGAAATGGAATTATTTGTTAAAAACATAAACAAAGCCAGAGACAGGACGACCAGGACGGTAGTGGTGCAGGCTGAAAGGGATCTACTTCCAGCTCACATCAGAAATATCATTGAGCTAAAGAAATCTGAACGGAAGAAGTGGCAGCGGACGGCGAACGCCGTTCACAGACAAAACTTCCGCGACCTTGCAGATGTTGTAAGGAATGAAATACAAAGATTTAATGATGAGAGCTGGAAGAGGAAACTAGAGCAGCTGGACGTGAGGGATAACTCGCTGTGGCGCATGGCGAAGCGTATAAAAAAAAATACGAGCCAATGCCAGTCATAGCGAGGGATCAAACACGGGCCATAACCGACCCCCAAAAAGCAAAAATGTTTGCCGAGTATTTCAGTGAGGTGCACGTCACAGACCCGGATACAACGCAAGAACAAGTGAATGACACTCGAATAGCTAGCAAAATTAGAAATTCGCCGTCAGTACAAATAAACCCTAGAACATAGTCAAAACTTATTACGAATTACGAAGAATTGAATGACATAATTAAGAGATTGCCTAGCAATAAAGCTCCGGGTCTGGACAGAATAGATGAAATTCTACTTAGGAACCTGCCAAGGAAGTCCCTAGTACAATTTATACATATCATAAATGCCATCATCAAGCATCAATACTATCTTAAGTGTCTGAAGCAGGCAGAAATTGTCCCCATCCTTAAAGTCGGTAAGGATGGTACAAGGGTAGACAGCTACCGCCCTATATCGCTTTTGAGCACCGTTGCCAAAGTAATAGATAAAATTCTACTCAAGCGCTTTGCAAAACTCGAAGAAAGGATGAAACTCATCCCAGAGGAACAATTTGGGTTTAGGAAAGGAAGAGCCACAACCTCACAAATAGCCCGAATTGTCCATGGGGTGAAGGAGTCCTTCTGTTAGGAACAAAGTACTGTCATGGTCCTGCTGGACATGAGAAAGGCCTTCGACACGGTCGCGAAAATGCACAGAGCAAACATGCCTGTATACATGGTGGAAATCCTCCAAACATATCTCTCTGAACGGAGTTTTAGGGTGAGGGTAGAACAGACGAAATCGAAAGAGCATCTGGTGGGAGCAGGTGTCCCACAGGGCTCGTGCTTGTCGCCGCACCTGTACTCTCTTTATACTGTAACGAAGTTACTATTTTCCCGCTATATTTATCAGCCAAAAGCTCCCTGTAAGGAATTAAACCCCGCTTGACAGTAATAATAGGTCTAGAAATGCCATTCGTGTTCGTGATAAATCCGTGGATTACCTATATCCTAATAAAACAGACTAAACGCCTTCCGGAAACCACGCGAATAACGCCAGACGTAGCTAAAATAGCACGCACGAGTATAACCTGCGCCGGCTATCGACTCTCGAGAACACATTTTTTTAGCGAGCAAGCTGGCTACATTCAAACGCCGACAAGAGATTTCAGTCCTCCGATAGCAGCCCGAAACAGCAGTCCAGTCGAGCCAAGAGCACACGCTACCGAGCTGACGTCACGATAGAAGCCACCCAGTGCAGTTGAGTCGAGACAGAGACGCACGCACCGAGCTGACGTCACAGCACGAAGGATTCTACGAGCTGGGTAATTATTCTGTGAAAGTATCCTTTGTATCAGAAATCCACCAAACGGCGCGCGCATATAAGTCGGTCGAGGTATTCGGAAAGAGGGAAGCCGGCTGTAGTTCCGTTTCGACATATTTCTAGAAGTAGTAGCTTGCCGGCCCAGCAGAAAGCAGTCCGCGTCCGACTAGTATCAGAGTGTGAGCCAAAGACCGAAGCAGTCCACGACCGTCCCGGACCTTGCCGAAGCAGTGAGATCGGAGTTCGGGTGAATGTGTTGTATCAGGTAAAAGACATCAGGAAATTGTAAGTACCACCGATGCGATGTGCGCATGATCGAACCATAGCCGTAAGAGGCACATATGCATTTCAATGCTACGCTGGTAATTTCTGCATACGAGTCCGTACGATACCCCCCCCACCGCAAGAGCTTTTGGTTGTTAAGTTTACCCCGCTTGCTTGAAAAACACCCTCCCGCTTTCTCTGTATTAGTGCTGCCATGTGTTTTTTGTTGTGATAACTTGGGGCCGCCCTTACTGTATTGCATTTTTTAATATACCTGATTATCCTGTTCTTGAGTATTCTTTCATTGCTATTTCGAGTAGAATTTTAACATCTAGCGCGCAGTGCACGGTTCGAAACCCAGTTGAAGGCAATTAAAGCCTGCCTTGCTGGCCCTGTTACAGTGTCACGACTATATTGACCCCTGGAGTGTCTTTCTTCACTGAGACTGCCCGGAGCAAAAGTGGCCTTTTCCACATTAAACCAAAAGGTGGCGCCCGAGGAAAACCGATAATAGTGAAAAGCGCCAAAGTTTGATAATAGGGGGAGAAACCCCTTTACAAATTGGCGCCCGAACGGGGACCGTTTATATAGTATACCAAGACCTGTCATTTTTGACAGATGTCAACTTCGACTCAAAAGAGAGTCAATATGCCGAGTGACCCCTCGTTCAATAGGTTTTTGGGGGTGTAGAACCGATTTCCGTCATCTGTTTCCTTTTCAGGTTGACCGTTCACGAGATACGTGGGTGAAGAGAGAGAAGGCAGGCTCGTGCGATGGAGACAGTTGGAAATCCGTGAAGGTAGTTCCGCATGGTGTATAGAACCAAAATCCGTTGAAGGCTACCGACCTGTCATTTTTGACAGATTTTCAAACTCGGCTCAGAAGAGAGCCAGGCGTCCGTGCTATACCTCTTCAACGAGTTATCGAGTGCGCAGAAGCGCTCCCCATCCGTTCGTCAATAGGAGGTACGGTGCCCAAGATACGAGCACTAGACAAGGAGTTGAGTGCCGACTGTGAACCAAGTAAGACGTGCAAGCTGAAGAAGTTGAGTTTCGACTGTGAGACAATAAGACGTACGAGTTCGAGTATTCACCTAAGATGCCGACAGGACTGGAGCTCCACCCTCCGTGCCAGTGACCACCACAGGGCCACCGCGCCCACTGCCTCTAAGTCCAGGTGCACGAGGTGACAACGCACCCGCGTCGGATGGGTATACCAGTTACGAAGAAGGCTAGACACGAGCTCGCTAGATTTCGCTTGAAACCACCGGCACCGTCGACGAGAAGCGAAGGCGAATCGAAAAGTTTCTCCGGGAAGGACGGGCAGCATCACCGGCCCCAGCCGTCAAAATCCGTTTCCGTTCCCAACGACGATCACAGGAGTTGCCACGACACCGCACCCACCCTGTACCCACCATTACAGTGACGAGCACTGAAAGCCGATCATGAGCAACGTGCTCACAGGGACCCTAGTGGGAACACAGGCCGCCCCACTGCCGCCTACCACGAGTGCAGGAATGGCACCACTGAGAGTGAAGGACTGGAGAGTGACCTTTGATGGGAACAACGACCCCACCGCCTTCCTCGAAAGGTTGGAGGAGATTCGAGAATCTCAAGGCATCCCCGCAGACCGCCTCCTACAAGCTATGCCAGAGTTGCTGGAAGGAAACAACCAGGCATGCTGGCCGAGATGGGAAGACTTTTGCACCGCCTTTCAGGACTTCTTCTTCCCCGTCAACTACCGAATTGACTTGGAAGTGGCCATCAGCAGGAGGACACACAACCTGAGAGGGAGTATGACAGCCTACATCACGGACCTGCAGACCATGATTCGCCGCCATGGTGGAATTTCGCCTGATCAGGAGTTAAACTGGCTGTACCGCAACCTACACCCAGAGTTCCGACGTGAAATAAGAAGGACGGACTTCAACAATGTCCATGAATTCGCCAAAGCTGCCAGGGGTTCGAGCTTTGCGAGCCGAGATTGAGCAAGCTCAGAGAACGACTCAATGCCGCTTTTGCACCCTCCCAGACCCATCAGCCCCACCAGTGGTCAGTAGGCAGCCCACACACACCGCCCTAGAGCCCAGTAGTCCAGCCAGTTATGAGCCAAGGCAGCCCAGTCATCCGCCGCCCCATCGAAGGAAACCGAGAGTGTTGGCAATGCGGGCAGACAGGGCATTTTAGACCAATGCCAATCAGCCCCAGGATATTCTGCTCCCGATGCAAGCGAGACGGGTATTGTCTCGTGATTGCCCATGCCCACGGCCGGAAAACCAAAACCACGACTTGGGGAAACGTACAACACCGCCCCCATGACGCCTCACCACCGCCATCATCGCTACCGCCGACCACCGACCGCATCTTTTCGTCAAGATTCCGGTGGCACCGCTGAAGCGCTGATTGATCAGGTGCCGTAATCTCCTATGTCGGCGACAGGATAGCCAGGCAGTGGAATCTGTTAGGAGTACCGCAAACTCCAACTGCTACGAGTTCCGCCCGACTGGCCAATGGAGAAATAGTTACCGTCCCCACAACGTATCACGTGGAGATCCGAGTTGGAGAACACCGCTTCGAGGACTCTTTTGGACACCTGAGTGGCCTGTCATCCGATATGGTCCTAGGAATGGACATATTGAGGAGAAGGCAGTTTGGACTCGACCTAGGAAGTGGCCAAATCTTGGTAAAGAACCAACCCATTGCAAGGGAAGCTCGGCCCGTACCATGCTTTCTAATTGGAGTTATTGAGCCAAGTCCGGCCCTGACACTTTCCAGAGAGGAAGAGGACCACTTGCAAGACTTCCGACAGGACGAATTACGCCCATTCGAGGACATTCATGGGGTAACGCCGCTGGTAGAACATAGGATCCGTCTCCTAAATCCAGAGCCAATAAAGCATTTTTTTTACTTTATTATTGTGGTATGACTATTTTTTCTAATTTTTTTTTGACTGGTACTGTTTTCTTGTTGTACAATGATCATTGTACACAGTAGTCCTGTTTGTTGCTCTCCGGCAACCAGGCAAAAGTTTATTTTGTTTTTCATTTGGAATAATTTGAGGTCCACATTTGAGTTTATTTTATTTCCGTAATTTATGTATCAGGTGGACCTACCCCGAATAAAGGGTTCGACTATTAGGGGGGGTAGGCACCTTGCGGGCTATACTGTTATATTCCGAATGGACCTGTTTTTTTTTTGTTAGAACAAAAGGTTGCTAGCCGTCTAAGTTTTGAGAATGTTCACAGTGAAACTAGTTAGTTTTCAGTTCCCTCTGACCGTACAAACGCATGTTAAAAAGAAAAAAAAAGTGTTTTTTTCTTTTTCCCCGAAGTAGGAAGGGTGTGTAACGAAGTTACTATTTTCCCGCTATATTTATCAGCCAAAAGCTCCCTGTAAGGAATTAAACCCCGCTTGACAGTAATAATAGGTCTAGAAATGCCATTCGTGTTCGTGATAAATCCGTGGATTACCTATATCCTAATGAAACAGACTAAACGCCTTCCGGAAACCACGCGAATAACGCCAGACGTAGCTGAAATAGCACGCACGAGTATAACCTGCGCCGGCTATCGACTCTCGAGAACACATTTTTAGCGAGCAAGCTGGCTATATTCAAACATTCAAACGCCGACGAGAGATTTCAGTCCTCCGATAGAAGCCCGAAACAGCAGTCCAGTCGAGCCAAAAGCACACGCTACCGAGCTGACGTCACGATAGAAGCCACCCAGTACAGTTGAGTCGAGACAGAGACGCACGCACCGAGCTGACGTCACAGCACGAAGGATTTTACGAGCTGGGTAATTATTCTGTGAAAGTATCCTTTGTATCGAAATCGACAGAGTCCACAAAACGGCGCGCGCATATAAGTCGGTCGAGAGGTATTCGGAAAAGAGGGGGAAGCCGGCTGTAGTTCCGTTTCGACATATTTCTAAGAAGTAGTAGCTTGCCGAGCCCAGCAGAAGCAGTCACGCGTCCGACTAGTATCCAGAGTGTGAGCCAAAGACCAAAGCAGTCCACGACCGTCCCGGACCTTGCCGAAGCAGTGAGATCGGAGTTCGGGTAAATATGTTGTATCAGGTAAAAGACATCAGGAAATTGTAAGTACCACCGATGCGATGTGCGCATGATCGAACCATAGCCGTAAGAGGCACATATGCATTTCAATGCTGCGCTGGTAATTTCTGCATACGAGTCCGTACGATACCCTACCCCCCCCCCCACCGCAAGAGCTTTTGGTTGTTAAGTTTACCCCGCTTGCTTGAAAACACCCTCCTCGCTTTCTCTGTATATAGTGCTTGCCATGTGTTTATTTGTTGTGATAACTTGAGGCCGCCGTCAGCCGCCCTTACTGTATTTCATTATTTTTAATATACCTGTTTATCCTGTTCTTGGTTTTCTTTCATTGACTATTTCGAGTAGAATTTCAACATCTAGTGCGCAGTCGCCACCCAGGTTCGAAACCTAGTTGGAGGCAATTAAAGCCTGCCTTGCTGGCCCTGTTACAGTGTCACGACTATATTGATTCCTGGAGTGTCTTTCTTCACTGAGACTGCCCGGAGCAAAAGTGGCCTTTTCCACTATAAACCAAAAGGTGGCGCCCGAGGAAAACCGATAATAGTGAAAAGCGCCAAAGTTTGATAATAGGGGGAAAAACCCCTTTACAATACGTGCGACTTTCCTATGTCCGCTCGCACGAATGTGGCAATATATGCTGACGACACAGCAATTTTTGCGCATTCGTTTGCGAGCGAGGTGGCAGCACGCCAGATAGAAATACACCTTAATAGGGAAGTCGTACCGTATTTAGAGAGGAACAAAATTACACTCAATGCAGACAAAACGGAAGTCATCAACTTCACTAGAAAGAAACTGAATAATAAATTTTTTTGAAAAATAAAAATTAATGATGTCATGATAGACGAGTCCGAGTCCGTGAGGTACCTGGGAGTACAGCTGGACAGGCGTCTAACATTGCATAAACATATAAATCTGGCAATACAGAGGACGTCCGCTGCAATCAAGCGGACGTACCCTATGATTGCCAGAAACTCAAACTTATCCTTAGAGAATAAACTTTTGGTCTATAAGCAAATTATAAGACCAGCAATGTTATACGCATGTCCAGTGTTCTGCACCCTCCCCAAGACAACTCTGTTGAAACTGGAGAGGATGCAGAATATGGTGCTTCGTATCGTCACGAATAGTGATCGATACATCCGGCTGGATGCTTTCCGAGAAATAGCAAACGTAACGACAATCAAAGAATATGTAAAACAACTAGCGTATGAATTTTACAAATACTTCATTCCTAAGAGTCCGTTGACGAGAGGAATAACGAGCATTAGAGCATGTCACGATGCCCCTAGAATACACGGTGGCCTAATATACCAAGCCACGGATTTATTTCACGAAAGACCTTGAAAGGCCGTGAAAAGTAAACAAGGTACACACTAGCACTCCGTAAGGAATACATTCAATTTCTGATAACCAGTTTTTTTATTCAGTTTTTCTGGCAGAGACAAGCAAAATGATATAGCCCCTAACAATTTTCTAAAGACACAAACACAAACAGATAACTAGCGCATAGACGTATGTAGGAGGCGCTAAAAGAGCAGCTGAAACATAGCGCTCAAAACAATTGTTTTAGACAGTCGAAGGGTAATAACGGGTCTACCCGCCACCATCAGCGGGGGTGGCCCCCACTGTTCTCAGAGAGCCTGTGCGGGACACTTGATACAGGACCAATGCCTCCACCGCATGGCAACATGCAGTGGCAGACATCGGATCCCCTCTTTTCCTAAACCCCGTCCTGTACCCAATATCCCTGCCTGCGCATTCGTGAGAAGTGAATGTGCATATATTGTATATAAGGATGTATATATTAACCGAAGACTGTTACCGAAGCTTGTAGCGATATATTAATAGTAAATAAAGCCTTTTTGATTTTGATTTTGATTTGATTTGATTTGCTTCTCTAAATAGGTTTTTTTAGCACGTCTGTTCGGTGATGTGCACACCAGGTAAATTCAGTCATCACTGGGTGGGGTTCTCGGGTGGGTTTCATTCATTTAAGACACCTCCAAGTTGGCACTGCAGTTTCAGCAGTACGCCATTTTTTGCATTTTGTTGGACTTATCAAATTAATTGCCATTTAATCTTTTTTTTTTATGTTCTGGTTCCCACGAAAAGGGATATTCTGTAATGTTCAGAGAACATCGTGGGAACCAAGGGAAAGAAGGTAGGAGTTGGTGTTCTTCTTAAATTTCTGGAGGTTGTATACCTCGGGGAACACCTCCCTGGGCAATGAGTTCCAAAGCCTCGCTGTTCGTTGGATGAACGAGTCTTTGGAAAGTAATGTTCTGCAGGTCTCCAAAGTGACCACGAAGGGGTGTGATGACTGAACTTGACGGGTTAGTTTCGAAGAGACTGCCAAAGCAGGAACGATTGTTGATATTTCAGAAGAGCATCGCCCATGAAAATATCTATAAAATAGAGACAAATCGCCAACTTTTCTACGGTGTTCCAGACAAATGAGCGAGTTTGTAAGCGAGGCATCACCGACGAGACGAATTGCCCTTTTTTGGACAGAATCCAATAGCCTCAGGATATGTTTAGGTGCCGCGCTCCAAATATGGGAACAGTATTCCAGGACAGGTCGGATCTGTGCCTTATAGATCATAATAAATAATAGCTCTTGGCACGAAACAAAAAACCAAGTTTTTGGGATGCACTTTTGGCAATGGACCTCACGTGATTTTCCCAGGAAAGGTTATTGCTGATAGTAATACCAAGCATCGATATGGATGACTTCAGTGGTATGGTTACTCCTGACAAAGTTATGTTAGGCACAGTGAGATTGACTTTTCTAGAGAAAAGACATGCTTGTGTTTTGTTTGCATTGAATTCTACCAAGTTATTAGATTCCCACTCGAGAATTGTTGCTAAGTCCATATTTATATTATTAACATTTCTTCCTCGTTCATTTCTTGTTTCACGGGCTGATATAGGGGCCCTGGAAGAGAAAGCGGTATGGAGGGTACTATCATCGGCAAAGCTGTGTACTGGACATGAAGTTGCTTTCAACAGGTCGTTGATGTGAAGTAGAAATAGTGTTGGTGCGAGAATAGATCCTTGCGGAACACCAGCATTTAGAGTAGAGTGTCAGATGAAACTCCATCGACCACTACATGGAGACCTGTTTGAGAGAAAACTAGCAAGCAGAGAACACAGCTGAGGGGCAAGCCATAAGACGGAAGCTTGGCGAGGAGTCCCTGGTGCCAAACTCGATCGAACGCCTTGGAGATATCTAATGCCACAGCTAAAGTTTCTCCATAATTTTCAATAGATAGCTGCCATATATGTGAGACGTAAGCGAGCAGGTCACCAGTTGATCTCTGATGGCGGAAGCCATATTGCCTATCGTTGACAATTCCTGAATCTTCCAGATATTTCATGAGCACGATGTTGATGGCTTTTTCCATGACCTTTGAAATAATAGATAGCAGTGCGATAGGTCTGTAGTTGCTAGGTAGGGCCTTTTTGCCTTTTTTAGGGACTGGCTATACTCTTGCAATTTTCCAATTGGACGGAAATACCCCCAAATTGTAAGAGTGGTTGAACAACTTGCAAAGAACAGGTGTTAGTTCGGGGGCACATTTCTTGAGAACAATCGGCGGGATTTCGTCAGATCCACAGGCTTTGTTGGTGTTGAGACCCAGCAGAATCTTTCTGATAGTACGTTGGCGAAAGGTGATCTCGGGTATGTGACTGTCAATAGGTGTAATGTTCGGGGGTTGTTTTCCCGATGAATCCAGAGTGGAATTTCCAGCAAATAGATGCGCAAAGATATTGGCTTTTTCCTGGGCAGTCGTTGCTAGTGTTCCATCTTCTTTGGTTAGAGGAGGAAATGAGCTGGAAGTTTCTTCCCACAGCTTTGGCGAAAGACCAAAATGAACGGGATCCGTTAGGACATTCAGCAAGTTTTGATCTTATTTTGGCATTGTGGGCATCTTTTGAGCATTCTATTGTCTCTTTGCATATGCCTCTAGCCTCGACATATGTCTCAGGGCCCGGATTTTTTAGCCATCGATGGTATGCTGCCTGTTTGGAAGCCACAGCTCTAGAGCAGTTTCTGTTAAACCAGGTCTTATCGGATGATGTTCTTCTTCGGTATTCGGTATGTAGGTTTGCATCCCCAACATGATGATTTCAGAAATTGTCTCAGCACATCGTGTTGGATCTACTGAAGAGAAACAAACTCTCTTCCATGGAAACGCTGAGAAAAACATACGAAGACCTTCCCAGTCGGCCGAATTGTAATGCCACATGAGACGGGGTGGTATTGTGCAGCTCGATGGTAAATGGAAAGAGCATGTTGTGGAGATGAGGGTGTGATCAGAGTTTCCAAGTGGGGCACAAACTTCTATTCTATACGGGTCAGGATTGGTGGTGAGGAAAAGATCTAGTGTATTGGCAGACTGGTTGTTGACATCAGGGATGCGGGTTGGTAGCTCGACCAGTTGTTCTAGACCATGGGTGATGGCGAAGGCCTCGGCTTGACGACCCGCATCATCTGTTTTGTTAGAGAATTTGAGCCAGGCAGCGTTATGTACATTAAAGTCTCCCATGATTATGGTTTCAGCTGTTGGATGGTTCTCCTGAATGTAGTCCAGTTTGAGTGATAAAAACTCAAAGAGGTCGTTATATGAAGATTCATTAGGTGAAAAGTAAAGGCAGCACAGGAACTTAGTCAGTTTGGTATCAGATAGTTTGAACCACATCACATCAAAGTCTTTCGGTTCCAAACTCTCTTCACGCTGGCATGAAAGGTTAGCCTGAGCGTAAAGGCAGACTCCACCTTTGAACCTGAATCGAGAATGGAGTTCATAACCAGGACAAAGCATATGGACCTTGTTGGTGGACGAGTTTACTTGTGTTTCTGTTAGAGCCAGAATATCCGGTTTTTTCGTCTGTAGGTGATGGTGGACGTCATTGATGTTCTTGTTGAGTCCGCGGATGTTGCAAAAATTAATCTTTAATGTTGAGTCCCCTCGAGTACCTCTCGCCCGGAAATCCGAATGGAGAGGTATTTTGCTTCCGGAGTGTTTTACTCTAGGAAGAATTTGTTAAGTCATTATTAAGTTGCCAATGAGTTTTTCTGTCTTCGCAATCCTGAGAGTACTGAATAAAGTAAAAATAAAAAAAATAAACAATAACAAATAAAATATTAACGCTTAAATTGATGACAGATTAATGTTTGTGAAAGTAATTGGAATGTTTGAAAAATTATTCGAAAAGTCCAATAATACTAAAACAAGTACTGGAACAATTTATTCAGCAAAAATTATATATTTTTTTCACATTAGCTTAATATATTCTCAACTATTCCAAAAACTTGTACTACTATTTCTTATTTCTTTTTTTTCACATTAGCTTAACATATTGTCAACTATTTCAAAAAAAATTCGGTACTATTTCTCAGAAGAAATACAGTTTGATTTGAAGAATAGAAGAATACTATACACATATAAAAAAACATTGCAATTTCAAATAATGTCACTCTAAACTTTTCAAGGGATTCTACAAAAAAAATGAACTTGAAGTTTGAAATAGATTTTATAACGAAGAACGTAGGCTGATAGCTCATTTTGAGTGGAATCAGAAAAAATCTGACACATTTCGATTGGAAATCACAAACAGCATTTCTCTTTTTGTATTAACCTCGAACTCCACTATCAACTGTTTGAGAGTCAAATCCTCTTGAATGCTTCCCAAAGTTTTAATGTAATCTGATTGAAATCACAAGCAAGACGAATAAGAAAACTGAGTTTCTATCGGTTTGCTTTAACTATAGAATTCCATGAAGATATCATAAAATTGAACATTCAGATCAAAAACACTTCTAAAAATACAGAAGTTCACTCAGCTATTGAACAGAGGCATAGAAAAAAGACAATACTTACTTAGGTTTCAATACCAACATCAAAATAATAACTAATAATTATTTATATAGTTCACCTTTGGATTCTAGAGAAAATCTAACATAAATCTGATTAACACCAGCAGAAGAACCAAAAATGAAAGGAGCATACAGGACAAATAAAAAATATGAAATTATTGAAAATTAATTATCAACGATTTTTTGTTTGGTACATTTGCACTGAATCATTTTAAAGAGAAAAGTGATACACCTCTGCTTTTTCTTGAAGTAATTTGTTTCAAAACCCCATTCCTTTCTGACAAACACTGGTTTTCTGATTTTTTTTGGTTGACGTACGGTTTTCGTATAAAAAAATAAAATTCATTCATTTGCACGTTGTTATGAAATTGGATATTATCAAGGATTAAAAACGTATGTAGTAGGTAAGAAGCAGATTTTGTTTTGTAAACATAATCAGTTTTGACAGTTGTCCATCTAGTCTAGTTGTCACTATTTAATATTACTACGATAACTCAAAAACATTTATTATTGTTATAACTATCACAAAAGCAAACTTTATATGAAATATGGGTACTTTTCCTTTATTTTGGAACATAATCAATAGAAAATTCATAAAATGAATTTTAGGACAAAGACAAAAACAAAATATTTAGAAAAAAAGGAGGTTGAAAAATACTTCTCTCTCAACTTCCCTTTTGAAACAAGAGTGTATACACTTCGCTAGTCTCAAACTCTTGAAAATATTTAGAGTTGTGTTATCGGTGGTGCACATCGTAATTCCTTTACAAATGCTCAGATTATTCAATCATTTTCAGATTCCGATGGTATTAACCTTCTGAATTATATATTGGAGAATTCCTTTTATCAATCATAAAAAAATAGTTTTATGAATTGATTTAAGGTACTTACGAAACCCTTGTGGAAGATGTGTATCACCTAAAAACATCAAGCTTGAAAAATACAGTACCTAATCCCCATACTACATATGGATTGAAAAAGTTTTGCAACCCAAAACACAGCAGCAGTAGTGTGGCTTCCATTTCGCCGATAATCGCTTAGCTAGGTTAGATACAAATGCAGGTAGGAACTATACAGAGTGGGCCATTGAAAACGAAACAGCGGCTCTGTAGGTCGGCAGAACCGAATTATGTATATAAAAACGCTCAAATACATCAACTACATTTTCGAGGGGGACATCCATAGACAAATTAAAAATGAAGAGACTGTTTGAAACATTGGCGATCTTGACCACCAAGTTTTTGGTACGGCCAGTCGCGCATGGAGGCGCTGCCCGCAATAAACAGACGACTGACATGAAAATTTTCCAATTTCGACATTTGTCAGAAAATGACAAACCACGTAATAATTTCAGAATAATTCTACTGTTAATTGTCATCGAAAAATTAATTATAGAAATTATATTATGGACTTGAATTATGAACCCAACGTCGAAAATGGAATGTTTTGTTATTCGAGTTGACGCTGAAATTCCTCGAAATATTCTTTCACAAGGTAAAATATAAGCTGCTTTTCACAAACTGATACTTATTTCCATCCATCAGTTGCAGAAATTTTTTCACAAACTGATACTTATTTCCGTCCATCAGTTTCCATTTCCTATCACCATTTGAGGAAGTACGAAGATTATCATCAAACTGGAGTATTTGTTAAGTATACCTACTCGTTCTCCTTTTGCTAATAAATAACAAAATATTGAATTTTTTTTTTTATTTTTGGTTGATTTGATGATAAGACTGAAGAATATTTTCAATTTTGTTGTTTTTCGGAGTTTTATTGTTTTGTCTGTAGTTGTACCTTGTCCTTGTGTACCTTGTGATACAATAATTTGTGTTTTTATAGTGTTCAACTTATTATTCTTGTTTTATAAGATCTTTGATTTTGTTCTTGATATCATGAAATAAAGATTTACTTTGAAATTTTATTTTAACCACGAACGAACTAACAGATTCTACGAATTGATTACTGTATATATTTTATTAGTGATCGATTTGCCATTCCTGTATTTCATATGATACAACCATTCATATGGAATAGAAGAATGGCAAATCGATCACTTATAAAATATATACCATATCAATCATATAAAAGTAACACATTTGAAAAACCCGCCTTATCTCATTCGGTTCTACCAACTGTATTTAGTTCGGCCAGTTGCGAGATATGTCGCCACTGTCTAAACGTGGTGCCAACTTTTACTGCAGGTTTGACAACTCTCTTTATTTTTAGTTTCTCTATGGGGACATCGTTCGCGATGAAATTCACCCAAAATACATTCCATCCCTCGGAGCTGTGACCGCCACCCCTACATTTTTAAATGGCAACATAAAGCAAGTGATACCTCATTTGAAAGGTATTTTCCTTCTCAATATCAAACAACAACAAAAAATTAATTCTATCGATTCGTTTTCGAGATATAGGAACTTGAATTTGGGAAATCACTTTTTATTCACTCAATCAATGAAAATATCATCTAACAATGCAACTGTTTAAGGATAATTATCATTGTCAAGGAATTAAATGATCTAACTGTTTACCAATAAATAAGATGCAATTCCGTTTCAATTTTTTATTTCATCCTCATTTACTTGATCGAAAAAAATAATCGCTTAGTTCGGTTAGATACAAATACAGGTAGGAACTATATATCCAGTGGAGGTGCGTGTCAGTGATGGCACAGCTTAGCATTGATCGCTTCATAACTAGGTTTTAGCACATCTGTTCAGTGATGTGCAGTTATATCGGGTCGATTCAGTGATCACTGGGTGGTTCTCGGATGGGTTTCATTCATTTAAAACACCTCCAAGTTGGCACTGCATTTTCAGCAGTACGCCATTTTTTGCATTTTGTTATTGAATTAATTGCCATTTAATCTTGAATTTGTTGAGTAAATATTAAGTTGCCATTGAGTTTTTCTGTTTTCACAATCCTGAGAGTACTAAATAAAGTAAAAATAAATAAAATTAACAATTACAAATAAAATATTAACGCTTAAATTAGTGACAGATTAATGTTCGTGAAAGTAATTGGAATGCTCGAAAAATTATTCGAAAAGTCCAATAATACTAAAACAAGTACTGGAACAATGAAAATCATATATTTTTTTCACATTAGCTTAATATATTCTCAACTATTTCAAAAACTTGTACTACTATTTCTTATTTCTTTTTTTTTCACATCAGCTTATTATATTCTCAACTATTTCTAAACTTTTCTGTACTATTTCTCAGAAGAAATATAGTTTGATTTGAAGAATGGAAAAATACTATACACATGGAAAAAACATTGCAATTTCAAATAATGCCACTCTAATCTTTTCAAAGGATTCGACAAAAAAAATTAACTTGAAGTTTGAAATAGATTTTATAACGAAGAACGTAGGCTGATAGATCATTTTGTATAAACCTCGAACTCTACTATCAACTGTTAGAGAGTCAAATCCTCTTAAATGCTACCCAATGTTTCAATGTAATCTGATTGAAACTCCAGCGAAAGAACCAAAAATGAAAAGAGCATACAGGACAAATAAAAAATATGAAATTATTGAAAGTTTATTATTAGCGATTTTTTGTTTGTGGGTACATTTGTACTGAATCATTTTTAAGCAAAAAGTGATAAGCCACTGCTTTTTTTTAAATAGATTTTTTTTATCCTCATTTTTTTCTGAACAAATCTGGTCTCTTGATTTTTTTTTGGGTGACGTACGGTTTTTGTATACAAAAATAAAATTCATTCATTTGCACGTTGTTATGAAATTGGGTATTATCAAGGATTAAAAACGTATCTAGTAGGTAAGAAGCAGATTTTGTTTTGTAAACATAATCAGTTTTGACAGTTGTCTACCTTGTCTAGTTGTCACATATTCAAGTCATCAAAATTAACAATATTATTTTAAAAATGGTCCATTTTACGAATTTTGAGTTTGCAGATATGCATTACATGTATGGGCTTGCTGATGGTAACGCACTGGAAGCCAGGCGGTTGTATGAAGACCGCTTTCCAAATAAAAATATTCCGCATGCACAAACATTTTCAAAAATTCATAGAATGTGCGAAAAAGAAAATTTGAATTTTGACAAGAATTGATAATCTTCGATCCCAAAAAATCCACATACCAATTCTGAATGGAATTGCTCCATAATAACAAAATACATCGCCATCTTGGAGCTGCCATCTTGAATTCATGAATTTTGACCGAAACATCATGATGTCCGACCCCAGAAACTCCCACACAGCAATTTTGAGTGGAATCGGGCTATGATCACAAAACTCGTCGCCCTCTTGGAGTCGCCATCTTGAATTCGTCGATTTTGATGAAAAATCTTGTTCTTCGATCCCAAAAACCTCCACATACCAATTCATATTGGAATCGGGCTATAATCACAAAACTCGTCGCCATATTGAAGCCGCCATAATTAATAAATTTCAAAAATTTGTGATCTCTGTCTCCGAAAACCCCCACACACCAATTTTGAATAGTATCGAACCATAATCACAAAACTCGTCCGCCATATTGGAGCCGCCATTCAGTTTTTTCTCTTGTCACCAGAATTTTGAACACCTGCCAAATTTCAGGTTGTTGGGACAACTAGAAGTGGTTCAAAATTCACTTGCAATATTTGAAGTAGGTATGTACTAGGTACTTGCCCTAACATACAAATGTGAAGTTGAATAAAAGCTTGTAAAATACTTTTCCTACGAGTATGTGGGAAAGTGCACTTTTTCTGTGATTTGTCGTGTGGAAAGAAGCATTTTTCAGCTCTAGTGCGGTGATAGTATGCAACGAGTGGGGAATGTTCAACTTTCCTCAAGAGTGTGGAAGTTGGTACAAACACACGAGTGAGAAACAGTACTTTCTCCACATGTTGCACACTATACTTTTCCTACAACTTCACAAATTTAAATAATACAAGTAATGTACCTTAATATTTATTTTTATGGTAAGCAAAACTAAACGAACATTGAAATATCCTACCTTTCAACAGTTAAATAATTTATTTGAAATTATAGTTAATAGTAAAATTGGTACAATTTCATATGGTCAAATCCGGAATGTCATTTCTTTTTAGTAAATTTTCTGTTATATTAATTGTAGAAGTTGAGGGTTGATAATTCATATATGGTGCATTTTCTGTCTCCATTTCAGTAAAGAGTTCGAGTGGTTGTTCAATAGAGTTGACGATTTTATTAGCAACGTTAATTTTATTTTTAATAGACTCCCCGATGTATCCTTCTGCCACGGTATTGGATTGCCATCCTGCATGGCGCTTCAAGGTTGATGCGTCCCCTCCTGCATTTACTAAAATTGTTGCCGAAGAACGTCTGAAGCAGTGACCTGTATATGGATGGGGATTTTCCAATTTGAAAAAAATTGCAATTGTCTTAGCCATACTACCAAATTCGTTAATGCCGACTACCTGTCTAGTACATTTTCCTTGCTGGTCATTTAAAAAGAAATGTTTTTCTGGCAAATCAATTAGTCAAAGAGCAGCATATTTTTATATATATATATATATATATATATATATATATATATATATATATATATTGTAATGTAATGATGAATTTGGAAATATATGTTTTTTATTATTATTATAATTAATATATTTCTGCACCGCGTTGGGTGACACTTGTTATGTAATGATGAATTTTTTTAAAATATAATATTGTAATATTTTTGCCCCACGTTTTGGTTCCAATTTGTTATGAAATGTTTTGATGAATTGGAAATATTATATATATTGTTTTTGTATATTGAAATTGCTAATTATTTTTGGTTATTCTTTTTGAGCCAATTTGATATGATATAGATAGATATTTTCGCCCTGTATATGTATTGTATGCTGTAATAACAATTGCTAGCGAACGTACTGTTCTCTCGTCACGCTACCAACAATTATTATTCTCCTCACCACGGCTAAACTACAGTTGGTACGCCCTTATCTCAAGGTGGCCGGTTCAAAGCAATAGAGCCACTTGCCACTGCTGGCTAACTTCAGTTTATTGAATGGTCTTTGGTATGTTATTAATCATTGTGAGAAAACAAACAACAAAATATCATAAAGCAATTATCTCCTTTATTCAGGAAGACTTGAAATACCTGGCCTACGAGAAATAACTTATACTAGGGTGAATCAAACAAATATTCACGGATAATAATGATAAATCAGATCATGGATAGATAAACAGAACCTCACTTTTTCCGTGAGAGTGACGTTTTCTGTTATTGATCAAAATAGAGTGACATAAAGTTCTTCGAATGTGAAATTCGTTATTGGTGAAATAGTTCAGGACCGGAAGAGCACTATTGAAGTTTTATACCTGGTTGGAACTGTTGGTGTTCTAATTATACCATGAATCTGGATGTCTCCTCTCTCCAATCGCTGTCAGGACTGCAATATCATGAATCAGGAAATATATAGATGCGGAAATCAGCATTTGGATCCGTGGATATGTTATCATTAAGGTAATATTGGTTTTGTTCACCAAATGATGGGATTATTCCAATTTTCTTTTAGTAAAGTTTTTGCGTGGCGTCCACTTGGAAATTTATTTTCGATCTCCTTTAAAGCTTTGTTTCTCTATCGCCTAGATACATCTTTTTCTCCTTGTTTTTTCATTTGAATTTTTGAATTGGTGCACTAAATTGTCACTTTTCACTGTTTATATTTATATTGCATAATTTATATATACAATTATTTTTCCACTCTTATCATTATTTACAAATTCCAAAAATAATTGCTTCTGATACCATCTCATTGCTACTCTCCCACAATTTCCAATTTTACACCTGACCATCTATTCCCTGATTGGCTATTTTTATAAAGACATTTGCTGTTCTATCATTGGCTACTTTTTGTTAGCTACAGTTTCATATACTGTATGTTTCAAATTTATAAATGTGTTGATTACTGTTTATTCCTGAAAATTTTGTAAATTTAGACTTTTTGTTGTCTTTTGAGCAATTATGGGTTATAATAATTTTGACAGTGTATGAAATTGATTGTTTTATAGTATTTTGACATTTCTATCTATCCATATTCTACCTAGGCTCACAATATACATAGAATTTCAAAAGTTATTCACAAACAAACTCTTGAAACTAATAACTAATCAATAATTATTCTTTTTTGTGGGTTATTTTTTTTAAAATATTCAACTGGTTTTTCATAACACAAAATATATATATATATATATATATATATATATATGTATATATATAAATATATATTATAAAATTCTCCTGTTACAGTAAGTTCTTGGCTTTATTGTTTTGGTGTTATCTAATTTCACCAGTAAAGCCGAATTTAAATCCTCTAAATTATCGGTTTTTAATTACCACAACTCTTCTCTACAACATGCCCTGCTACGCCAATAGCCACTGCAATCTACAAATAAAAATATAAGGATGTGAAATTTTATTTAAAAAAATACACTATCCACTGCACCACTTAGCCTTATTTTAAAAGTCTTGTTTAAAAGTACATATATCTATCTAGCAGAATTTGAAACAGAAATTTTAATAATTATCTAATTCTTTTTATCAACTAAAAAAGTCACTAATTACAAAGAGCTATGTTAATTCGAGGAAAAAAGCGAAAGAAATTCAAAAAATTCTTCCTTCTAAATAAACTTACCTTTATTAGTAGATATTCCTTGTCTGGAGTTTCGTTTAAAAATCTATGCAATTGGTCTGCTGACAATATGTTTGATTTTTTGGGGACGTAATTGTCGGACTTTCTTTTCAAAAATTACCGTAATTTTTGATACGTGGATATACCAATGTTATTTTTTATACTGATAGTACTTTGCAACATTGAATATTGTGACCAAAGTGTAGACGCCTTTAGAGTTTTCGACATCTCTTCAAAGTATAACAAAAGTACACTTTCCGAAAAATATTTTATTTTTGTATTTCTCCTCCATTCCATAATTTTTTTTTATGCCAATACATACTTTTTTCTTGAAATTTCCGGCAACAAGTCTAACGTTACTTTTGCAGCTTTTTCAAATATCTCTGGCGGAGTATTATCAAAATCATCACTACTGTCAGTATCCATATTATTTATTATAAATAGGTATATGTCTTATTGAAATAATATTCAATAGAAATTGCGATTTTCATCAAAGCACGAATGAAAACTACCTTAAGAATTTAAAAAACTCCTATAATCTGACAATTGTGATAACTATTCAAAGATGAACAGCAGCCAACTAATATTTTTTCGATTTTTGTTGATTCTTCATATAAATGTATGTGGTGTGGGCAAAGTGCCGTGAGAAAAAATATCTCTCACAGTACTTTTCCGCACTAGTGCGGAAACAGTTATTTATACAACAAGAATATAAAGCGACTGTTTTTTGCACGCACGAGAAGTTTTCATAACGAGCCGTAGGCGAGTTATGAAACCTCGCAAGTGCAAAAACCTGGCTTTATATTCGAGTTGTATACATGATTTTTTCCAATACTTTGGTTTCTTGATATAAAAATAAAAATAACCTTTATTATTAACGTTTTGAAAGCAAACGTCCAATTTTTATTGTTTTGGCAGTGACAGTGATATTAAGCAAAATTATTTCAGTCAATCGCAATACATACCTACTAGGAATAATTTGAACAAATATACCTGTAGAAGTTTGGGATCGACTTGGCGACACTTGGCCTAGTTGATAATAGAGATCACTAGCGTGTCAGATGGCGCCAATTTCGTTTTAGTTTCAATTCAGTAACAGGGTATATTTAATTCCTCAGATTTATTTTTGAGGCGAACTGTTCGCGGGTTCTAATTCTAGCCTAGCTATTGGTTGAAAAGAGACATCTGTCAAACTTCACCAATAGCAAAGCTAGAATTAGAAGCCCCCGAACATTGCACAAAGAAAGCACTGTCGTGTTGTTGTTCGTATTTTGTACCATTTGAATTTGAGGTTGACTGCATTGCGACAGACGGAGCATTGGAAATGAAATTGTCATTAAATAATAATAATAATAATAAACGTCTTTATTATTTTCAATAAAGCACAACAACAAATAATTTCCTTAAACTCAAATACATTTGAAAATAAAAGGCGGAGTTTATTTTCAGTTGTACATTGCTGCACAACAAAAAATATTCTTCCACTCAACCCTAACAAATCTTGTGTAATTCATAGTTAGTAGCTGATAAAACATAGAATTAAATAAATTAATCACTATTTGCAAAACAAGAGAAAAAAAAAAAAAAAGAAAAATTCAATGAAAATGAAAATATGAGTGTATCATAGTAGGTACAATATTAGATACAAATTAGATATAAATAAGCATTAAACATTTTATAGTTGATGACATAAGAGAAGATCAACAAAGCGAGACAATCTATAAAAAAAAACTTTTTTAAGTAAGAAATGAGCAGGTAGATATTTTACGTTTATGCTAAATTTGATTGTCCAATATATATTTTTTGAGGCTTCTTTTGAATTTTGAAATATTATAAATCTTAAACTCGGATGGAATGGCATTGTATTGAGAGTAAATTTGGTATGTAAACGAACGTCTGAAAAGCTCAGTCGTGAAGTGAGGTATAGTGAGTAAACCTCTTTTTCTAATATTTACATTATGGACATCTGAACGATACGTAATTTTGCGGTGTAGATAGGAAGGTTTCTTATCAATAATTATTTTATGGCATAAGGTAATAAAATGAACCTTTCTTCTATTCTCCATAAACCTCTTTTTCTAATATTTACATTATGGACATCTGAACGATACGTAATTTTGCGGTGTAGGTTTGGAATTTATGAGATACTCGTTGTCGTCTTCTTATACCAAAAATCATACGTAAGCATGAGTTTTGAACTTTCTGAATCTTATTTTTATATAGGTGCGTTAGATTAGGTCCGTACAGAGCATCTGCGTAATTGAATAATGATAGCACATGTGTTTCACAGATATATTTTTTAACATGAATAGGAAAAAGGTGTCGATTGCCGTATATCATTTTAATATTACAATACGCCCGTTGTAACAACCTATTTATATGCCTTTCAAATCTCAGTTCAGAGTCTAATATAACTCCTAAATTTTTTGCTTCACTTACCACCTCTAATTCTTCATTACCAATAGTAATATTTACTAAATTCAATAAATGTTTTCTGTTTTGCTTAGTGCCAAACAGCATGATTTTAGATTTTGTTGTGTTTATAAGTAGGCAGTGTTCAGTTGCATAACTGATAAATTCCTCTAGATTTTTATTGATAACGACACAAGCGTTATCCACATCAGCCTACCCTAAAGCTATAATACAGCTGAGTATCATCAGCATATAAATGAACTTTGCAGTCCTGAATTTTTTTAAGAGACGAAGCATATATAGAAAATAGTAGTGGCAAGGATCGACCCTTGAGGTACATTTCAGATCCTAATACGAGATAATCTGAACTAATACCATTCATGAAAACTTGCTGTTGCCTAAGTTTAAGGTAGTTCTCTATTAAAGAACAAGCATCATTAGAGAAACCCATATATTCCAAAATACAAATCATTAAATCGTAATTTATCGTATCAAAAGCGCGACTAAAATCTAGCATAACCAGCACTGTTGAATAACCCGAATCAGTAGCTTTGAAAATATCATCAATAACATGAATTAAAGCGGTAGTACAACTGTAACCTTTACGAAAACCTGACTGTATTGAAGGTAATAGTGAATGTATATGTAAATAATTCTTAATTTGAGATTCTAAAGTTTTTCCAAGATTTTTTGACAACGCAGGTAGAATACTTATTGGACGTAAGTCTTTGAACTCAGTTGGATCTTGTTTTTTAGGTAGAACTTTGACAACTGCTTTTTTCCATACCTCCGGGATGACATTTTCGGTTATGCAAAAATTCACAATATGTGTAATATACGGGATAATAAATGGACAACACAGTTTGATGAAATTTATACTTAATCCATCACATCCGGTAGCGTTTGATTTAATGTCACAAATTGCTTCATAGACAAGCAAATCATTAGTTTCACTAAATTTGAAATCGGAATTATTGAGTTTATTTGATTTATAAAAAGACTTTAATTCTTCCGATGGTTCAGATTGCGGCACTGATTCAATAAAAAACCTATTAACTTTATTTGGATCCCTCAGATTTTCTGGTATATCAAGTGATTTGTCCGGTCGAAATTTATTAGCTCTTAAAATTCGCCATATATCTTTTGGTTTACTGTTACTGAATTGATAGATAAAATAGGCCCTTTTCTCATTTTGATGGATTAAATGTAAAATTTCGTAGAATTTTTATAAGTTTGTAAGTTGCTTCAGTTCTCGTTCTTTTATACTTTCTTAGAGCTTTGTCTCTTTCATCCATCATTTTCTTTATAGGAAATGTTATCCACGGTGCTTTAGGTTTTGTTACCCTCGAGGTAACAATAGAACATGCCTATCAAGCAAATTATTTAGACAATTGACTAAGTAAGAAACCTTCCCATCTACTGTTTCCTGATCATATATCCTGAAAATGACGTGTCAAATAGTTCTCGTTGAAAATTATCATCATCAAAATTTTTGAAATTTCTGTATGTAACAAGTTTAGGACCTCTCTGTTCATTAGACATTTTTAACTCACAAAATACCATTGAATGATCTGAAATTACTTGTTGCATAATACCTTTATTATAATTAGTACCTTCGGGAATTATTACATAGTCTAAAAGTGTTGCAGATGTAGCAGTGATTCTAGTAGGTTCATCAATTACTTGACATAGATTGAGTGATTCTAAAATCGAACTGAATTTTTTAACGCTCGTATTATCACACTCTAATAAATTTAAATTGAAATCTCCCATACAAATAATTTCATCAACAGTAGGATATATTGAAGCAAGACTATCTTCAAATTCATCTAAAAAAATATTCGTATTTTACCTTATACCTTAACCCATAGTTGTTCCCAAATATAGTCCAATCTACTAATAAGTATCTCGCTACGTATCTTATTTCTAACATATATACATACTCCCTTACCATGACAATTTCTATCAGCTCTGTATAAGCGATAATTACTAATATTTATAACAGAATTATTAACAGAATTTTTTAACCAAGTTTCGCATATCAAAAAAATATCAAAATCATTCTCCGAAATAGTTTGTTTTACATCAGTTATCGAAGGAACTAATGATCTAGCATTGATACAGCCAACCTTCAAGAAATCCATCTCTTAAGTGTCCCTGAACTAATTTTTATCAACACTAGAAATAATATGAAGTTGCAAAAAGTAATATTATATTTTCAAATTCAGCAAAAACCACCAACAAAGCAAAAAAAGAACCACCACAATGGTGTGAGTCAATTGCACCCATATTGCTGGTGCTGCAAAATTAATCCTATTATGAGTTAACATACAACGATTTAAATAAAGCTATGTGAGTTTTCATTCTATGACGAAATAAAGTATGATGATATATATTTCAATATATAATCAAGAGAGAAAGAAGAGAGAAAAAAGAAAAATATATATATATACATATATCTAAAAAATATTCAGAACGATTAAATTTTATCAATGTCCTCTATGGAGGTTAACTTCCTAATTTGATTAGCATTATTAAGTTTCACAAACACGTTTCCATGATGTGACCAAATGGTTCCATTCCTACCCACTTTATTCAGTGCAGCTTTCAATACTTTAACTTTTTCAGGAGTAAGGTCTTCTCTTACGATAACCTTAGTTTGTTTTAGATGTCTCTTATTCTTGTAGACCAGTTCCTTATAATAGACGGTAGAAAATCTCACTAATATTGGTCTGATTATATCGTTTACCTTTCTTCCTAATCTGAAGGATGATGCAATAACTTCTTCACTAACGTTCAAGTTCATTGTTCCTTTTACTATGTCTAAAACCAACTTACTGCAGATTTCTCCCTCACTCTCTTGTAATCCATAGAATAAAATGTTTTGACTTCTAGTAACTTCATCTTGTTTTTCTTGCTTTCTAACCAGAGCTTCTATAATTCTATCCTGTTCTTCTACTCTTCTAGTAATTTGCGCATTGTCATCCTTAAGCTTCTGAATTTCATCCTTGAGTTTCTCAGCAATGTTTTCAGTTATACTTTTCGATATTTTACTGATAAATTCCTCAGAAGTTAGCATGGTCGTGACCAAGGTTTTAACCAACGAGTGCAGTTCGTCCTCTCCCTTCATTGGATTTTTACGAGTTACTCTGGGTTCCATTATGAGACAAAATAAAAAAGAAACAAAGTGCCCAATACAACTTGATGCAGTTGTAAACTTAAGTCAATTCAGCCACACATACAATTTCCAAGAACACTAATATACTTTGCACGTTTTAACACGATTTTATCGATTTTAATGCAGCACACCACAATAATACGTCTTACTCGTATCGACTCATACACAATTGCAGAAAATATGAAATTCAATGCATACAATATGATGAACTATGGAAATATCATTATTAGTCAATTCGTCAAGATTTGTACTTGCTTTTGGTACAGAATACAGGTGAAAATTCGAAACTGCGGCTTTATACTGTCCACACAAAATACAAATGTGGCCCATTCTACAAAAAGTATCCTTGCACACTACCTGAAAATAAAGAATTCCTCACGCACTAATGAAGTGATAAACGAGTGCTTTTTTAAAGAACAAACTCAGGAATAAGCTAAGCAAGATTTCAAATCAAAGAGACGGAAAACGCATAAATACCGACAAAATACTGAAAATAATTTCATATTGGATGCTGCAGATGTCAGAAATTATGTTCTGACATTAAACGAGAATATAGACAAACATTTTTGGACGGCGCCATCTACCACAGAGAGAGAAGCTCTGTTGAAGTAACAGGTGGTGTCCCCTCGAAAATCTAAACAATATTGAATCAGTTCATTCACCAGAGTTTTAAGACATCTTAATAGTAACAATTTCAATTATTGAAGTCGCCATTACTGTAAAACCATAATCAGATAATTTTCGTAGATTCATAAAATATCGCTTAAATTATGGATAAAGAAAGTGATTTTAGTGATACATCTGATATTCCTGCCGATGAGATGGAGACAGCGGAAGCAGTAAGCTCAAGACTACTATACGAAAAAGAATATGATGCATTTGATAGTTGGTGTTCTCAGTAAAAAATATCCAAGGTATCAGAACCCGTATTTCTTGCGTATTTAGGAGAAAAATCTGAAACTATGAAGACGTCAACCTTGTGGTCGAAGTTTTCTATATTAAAATCAACTTTAGCTGTTTACAAGAATATACATAGGTGACTATCCCATATTCAAGGCCTTTCTTAAAAGAAAAAGCGGCGGCTATAAGCCGAAAAAATTAAACGTGATTAATTATAATTTCAGCATGAATAAATAAATTGTGAAATCTACATTTCCGAGTAGCCGCGCAATCGATTCTTGTTTATCGCAGTTTGGTTTAATATTTCAATTTGCAAGTTGCTTCAATAAGTTTGTAGCCATGTCTTCCCATTTCATAAACAACATGTTCTGGTTCCATGGAATGAGGCGGTCTGTTGGTCATAACTTCCATTGGCCTATTCTCCTTATCCTCATAGGAATGCCAAGAAGTTGTAAATATTATAGTTTGTTCTGAAAATGGAACCACAAATACATACTGCTGGAAACATCTATAATTATTTTTTCTCAAAATAATGTTTTTAAAGGCATATAAAAAAATCAGCTGTGTGACACCCCAGAACTGATTTTGTTAAAACATTATTAGGGCTGTACGAAGTTCATTTGATCGGCAATTCAACAGTCAATTGACCAAGGGAGATATATGACCCCAGTCAATTGCGCGGTTCTGCACCAAACGAGGGTCGTTCTAGTCAAAGCCCGGGTGAGCGGCCGTCTCGGATGGTAGCACTCAGAATTAAACATTTGTAGCGACAGACTGGGAAACGGTGGAAAGCTCCAACAGAAGACTCAATTTGATTCTTTTGAATGGCGAAGATTTGAACTTTCACATTTTCAATAGATGTCAGTTGTAGAATAGTACATTGTGTGTCTAGTAGTAAAAGCATTACATTACCGGACGACAATGTAAATTGTTGGCCAAGGCGTTAAGCCGATGCCAACAAACATTGAATTCTGGGAATGTGCTTTTACTGGGAGATAGGTACACATACTATTTTTTCTGGAATCGCAATCAACATTATCAAAAATTAAGGAATTTTTATAAATGCATAACAATTTTTTATTACCATCTTATTGCCTATGAAATCGTTTCCTTGACAATCACTGTTTGTTTATTGTTGTGACAAAAGTCAGAGATCCACTACTTATTTTGGTTCAATACCTACTTGTCGTTAAAAAATATTTAAAATGGGCAGTGATGATGATGCGGCACACCACCAGAGTTAGTAAATGCTGCTGAAAATGTCATCTTAAATTTATTGCCAAATAAATCCAAGGCAAAATATGAATACGCTTACAAATGTTTCATGGATCATTGCCAAGAAAAAAAGACGACCTCCCGATCTGAAAATGTCATGATTGCATACTTTTCCGATTTATCTACAAAGTTGAAGGCATCTACGTTATGGTCAAATTACTTCATGCTGAGAGCTACCCTTAGTACAAAAGAATATATTGATATTACAAAATATTCGAAATTACTGAATGTCAAAGTGACAAACATAAACCTAAGATGCCTAAAAACCCTGGTGTATTCACTGATTCGATTTTGTTTAGAATTTTTGGGGGACAACAAATGAACGTTAAATTCTGCTTAGAACTTCATTATGGCGCGGTTGAAGAATGTTTGTGGTTTGTGTCACGCAAAATGTCAAACTTCAAACCTATGAAATTTTTTTTTCTGTCAACATTACTTCATGCAAAAAATTATGAATGGATCGTTTACAAAGATTATAGTGCTACGAACAAGATCCCGCTCAGAACAGTTGGCGCGAAAATGAGATGAAATCCTCGAAACTTACTACAATGTTTACATCTGTCTGTCAAAAATCAGATTTTTCTTGAGGTCTACCTGGCGATTTTTTCAAAGTGATTTCTTCTCAAATGGCCTTTTTCGGATCATGGAAACTTCCACGAAGGAATGAGAAAAGGTAGGAGAGTGGACTGATGTCTCTAGATGATGAATTAACTTGAAAATTGAGGGGACTGGAAAATGTCTCCGATGACATTGTTCCATTAAAGTCCCCGATACAAACTATTACCAAGCCATTCACTGCCCATATCTGCCGGACTATTACCTCTCTAACAACCTTCTGACATGAACAAAATCAGAGAGTTCATTGTAGATATCATAAAATCTGTTGATGAAGTTGAGAAATCGATTAATCCTGGTGTGCCACAGTCTAGGCTGCTTCCAGCTATCTTAGAATGACTTCGCCGGAAAAGGTGAGCCCTACTAACAAAGATGAGGGGAGAAAAAAATAATTTGAATGCTTTTCTTTCATTTTTCAGTAACACCCCGCATGAGATAATCGGAGAAGGAGGGCGATCTAAACCAAGCAGTTGTTCGGAAGAACAAGGCCCACTCCCAAGATCGATAAGGCTAATGACTATGATTAGGATGATTATCACTTTTTAATAAACACATGAATTTCAAAAGTAGGCGTGGACTTTTTATTCTATGAAGATATATTGATTTTGACTAGTGAATTCTGAACCGTCCCAGAGGGTCCCATAGCTCTTTGGAAGAAAATATCCACTATATTTAGAATTTTCCAATACTTTCAGTCAGAAGACAAAATATATATAATATAAAAATAGATATAAAAGTAATATTTGACTTGCTAGTTACTAGATATATTACAATCACAAGTTGAAAAAAATTATTCCAATGGGCAAAGGTTCAGAGAAGATTCAAATTAATTTATACATATACGAGTCATTTTACTAGTTTGGATTTTTTAAATTAGGGGACTGCGGGAACTTTTTACTGTACATTAGTGATGATGTAAGGAACAACATATAAAAAGTTACCAACCATAAAGTATTTGCTTAATTAATTATTTAACAAATAAGTTGCCAAATTACATTGTATATTGAATATTGAAAATTTCTAAGTGATATCAGAAGGTTTTAGGAAAATCCATGGAATCCTCCAGGATTCCAAAATAATGCATGATTTTAAGCTATTTTTACTCCGCTGTATGAAGGTAATTTGGGTTCTTGCGATAAGATAGTCGTGTTGTCTGCCAAAATAGTGAACACCTCTTAATTTGTCCAAAAGCTGAGAGGTTCTTTCACTCAGATAGGATTCGAACCAATTGAAGCTTCGTCCTCTGAAGCTGTAGAGATGAAGCTTACGTAACAGTCAAAAGCTTTAGATATGTCGCAAAACACTCCCTTCAGACTAGAATATAGATTTTTCAGAAAGCGAAAGAGATTACGAGCAAACAGGGACAGAAATACATAAGTACCAACTCGGTGGAGCTGTATCAATAGAAAATTAACCATACAAAATAAATTGGTACGGTACATAATTAGAATTATTTCGGAACCCTCTCGAAAATTCTATATAACACTCAGGGTTATAATATATATAATACTGACAATATATAATAACATGGAATAGTTTGTTTTAAAATATGTTACATCGATCGATCAACCTCAAAATATTTCACAACGAATTGACATAACCTTAAAGGCGACAAAAGCACAATCACAGAACGGATCAGGAGACACAAATCACAAAAACACCCTGTGTGGTATGAAATTGCAGTTTACTGAATTATGACAAGAAACGACGTCGGCGCCATCTGAAACTCTAGATAACTCCCTTTATCAAGTGGGCTGTTGTCCCCCAGTTTGTCCCAATATTTTACAGGTATTAGTGAATACACCATGCTTTTAGACATCTTACATAAACCAAAGAAGACAAAAGTTTTGTCAGATGAACAAATTGAAACTCACTCAAGCACCAGGTTATATATACTCAATGAATAAGGTACGTTTAGAATGTGAGAATTTTAAAATTACCTAGATGTTTATGTAATGTTTACTTTTTAGGTTGCCTTAATATGCATGTCGCCGTGATGAACTATATCAGTTTGTGGAAAAAACAATCACTGCATTGAAAACTAAAATCCATCAAACAACCAATTAACACAACCAACAGGAGTACTCCCACCACCTACACATTTAACAACCAACATATTACCTTATGTCCCCGGATTATCTGAAAAGACCAAACGAATTGGACATAGGTATGATGTGGAAACATCATTTAAAACAACAAACACACTGAGATCTATACTAACACAAACAAAACCAAAAAACGCAGAGGAAAGTACCAAAAACTGTGTTTACAATATTCCTTGTTCGTGTGGTGATAGTTATATAGGTGAAACGTCAATTTATTTTCATTTTTAGACTATGGAAGGTTACCCAAAAACATGTCAAGAAACGTTGTTTCTCCGCAAAAAACCACATTCATTCAATATATCAATTAAATTTGAATGACATAGAAGATTTTGGATCTAAGCCTTTGATTGAAATACCCGATAATAAAACGAACAAACCAAGATAAACGTGATGAATGAAACTTATATGCCATTGTATAGAAAATATGTTGCATGTCGTCCAGAAAATTTTGAAAGTTGCCGCTTTTTCTTTAAATATTCGAATGGCAGAGGTAGTAGGCAAGTAGTGGGAATACATCAGTTTGGCAAAATGCCTTAAAATGTCGCGAATTTTTTTAATTTGCCATATGCACATGAATACACAGGTCATTGTTTCCGTCGGTTTTCTGCGACAATTTTAGTTAATGCTGGGGCAGATTTAATTACTTTAAAGAGGCATGGGGGATGGAAATCCTCAACCGTTGCCAAAGGATATATAGAGGAATCTTTTACGAATAAAGTAGACATAGCAAATAAAATATTTAGATGGGGAACTGACAAAGAGAAATCTGCTAATACTATTAGTATTATTGACGAAGAAGAAAACAGCAATAACGTCGCTGACTATTCAGGTAACACAACAGATAAATTCAGAGGGGGAAGTGACAAAGATAATGACGTTTCAGGTAGAGTTCAGCATATGTTTGATAATTGTACAAACTGCAACATAACTATAAATATACAAAAATAGTTATAATAAACGTTCCATATATGTAATAATATATTCAATAAATGTTCTCAATGTGAGTTAGTACTTTGCGTGTATTTATTCACTGTCTTAAATGTATATGAAAAATCGTTTTTGGTCCGGGAAAGTTCGTTGCTTAGCAACGGACTAAAATACTAGACTAGCGTATTTTGGGGGCGGAAGTTGCTCCGAGAAAGTAGGCATTCTTGAGCGATTTCAGAAAAATAATTTTGACTGTTCTGGATACTGTTTTTCAAGGGCTTTCAAATGACATTTGCAAGTCAAGATTGGTGCGATATAGTTTTTGGAATTTTTCAATAGTGACACTTTCGTTTTACAGATGACAGTCATAAACTAATGGTTACATTCGGGGCAGAAACTGTATCTCCATACCAAATTTTAGCTCGATTGGTCAAACGGTTCGGCATTCATCGTGGAACATTACAGAACACACACAGACAGACATACATACTTCACTCTGGAAATGGTCTCGATCGTATCGGGGGACCTCAAAACGGATATTTCCGTCAATATTTTTTTTCGCACGATTACATCACTTGACTACTCGAGGGGGGGAGGTCAAGTAATATATCTCCAAAAATTGTTATCGGATAAATTCAGATCGTCAGCTGGTCTGATTTTCATGCGCATAGATGATTTATTTTGTATAATTGATATCGGAATTGCTCAATACAAAGCGATAGACACACAATCATCGCCAGCAGACGTTGCACAAAATAATTTTAATTATGGACTAGGTCAGTAAGATGCATATAACCTTTGACATTGTCCCGAAATGATGTCTAGACAATCATTGCTCGATCTCCAACATATTTTAATTCGAGTTTGGTAGGGTATTGTTTTTGTGAGAATATAAGTTCTTTTTTATTTGCTGTTTATGAGTTGAACTGAGGTTAACTGCATAGTCGAATGTGATATAGGAGAGTATAATAATAAACGTTTTCATTGATAACAAAATATGCACATTTCGGTATGAATATGGCAAAGAAAACCTTCTGAAAAAAATATTAATGAATGTCAAAAGGGAAAGTTCAGTCTTTTTTATACATTTTATGAAGGGTCCCTTTTCCACTCAATTCAGTGAGTTTTTTATGTTATGAAGGTAGTTTGTTTTTAAATATGCTGTAGTTTTAATTAAACAAAAAATAAAATAAAAATACAAATATAACACAAAATGTATAGAATCTTCTTATATAATCATAATTTTTTATGTTGGTAGAATGATGGTACCACGAAGCAAGTTACTGATTGATTAAAAATTTGTGAACATCCAGGTAAGCCGTTCTAAAGTTTTGTGATGTATACCCACACTTGAAAAGCCCTGAAATGTGTGAGATTTGCAGACAGAAAAAGTGATTATTCAAATCTTGCGACCAATATGAATGTAGAAGTGAAGGATCTTGGTATAACGTACAATAATAAACTATCTTTCACTAAATATATTGAGAATACTGAAAGTCTGCAAGTCGAACACTTGGTTTTATAATTAGACAATACTCTGATTTTGGGAATATAAGAACATTATTCACCTTATATTACACTCTTGTGAGACCTAAACTAATTCGGCTCGATACTCTGGAATGGAGAATCGCAAACTACTCTAAAATCATTAGAAAAAGTCCAAAATAGGTTTTTTAGATGACCAGATTATACTATTATTAGATCATCTCAACTTAGGTTAGAATTTGGTGTTATTTCCTTGATAATAAATAAAATTGAATATGCTTTCATTCTTGTATGAACTAATAATTACAAAGTTAATTCTCCTGATCTCTTGGCTCTTATCCCTTTTAATGTGTCTGCCCGCCGAACCAGATTCCCTCTTATGTTCAATACAGCATTGCTGCCCATGACATCTCGCGCTTCTCTTGCAAACATGCTTCGACTGGCCAATTATACTAATGCATTGATTGATGTAGATTGGTCTCTGACATTAAACAGACTTGGAAAACTCTTTCATCAACAACAAATATCCATCAGCATATAATATTTACTAAACCAGATACTATAAGTTGATACTATTATATAGTAACACTGTTTACTTCATACTGATGTCCCCTATGATTCTATCGAACATATATATTACTTTTTAGTTTCGAAAAATTATTATTAACTGTATTTCTGTTGTATATTATTCATGTAATTAGGCCAATAGGCCTGTGTGAATATAAATAAATGAATAAATAAATATCATTAATCATAGTGAACAGTATAAACATTGAAAACAAAATATGTATACAGGGTGAGTCAGAAGTACTTTGACAAACTTCAGGAGGTGATTCCTCACAATATTCTAATATGAATTGTCCAAATCAATTTATGCCCGGAAATGCTTCGTTTCGAAGATACAGGGTGTTGAAGTTTTATTTTTATTTTCGTTTTTTTTTAAATAACTTTTGAAATACTGACCTTAATTGAACGAAAATTGGTATCGGGAGGTTTTTTGAGGTGTCAAATTCGAACCTGATGCTATTATTGCTCTTACTCGTAGGGGATGCCACCTACACGACTTTTATTTTTTGAAAATTCATAACTTTTTTGAGCGTACTTCTAGCACATTTTTCAGTAGAAAAATCAATTTCACTATCATATCCACGTGAAAAAGCTACCCCTGTTACAAGTCGCTATAAACAACCGTTTTCTAGATATTTGGACTTGAAAATTTCAAGTCGATTATTTGATAATCGATGCGTGTTGAAGTTATTACCATTGTTTTGAATTTTTCACAAATGAAATGAATTTGACGTTTACGTAAGTAGCTTTGGTTTTTTTGTAGGGAGCGCCACCTATTCTATTTATTTTTACTCGTTTGAAATATTTATTTTTGTATCAAGGGTGCAAAATCTGTATTTGTTTTAATAAAATTTGCAAGAAATATCAACATTTTATTTGAAGACATTTTTAATATGTAGAATAAAATAAAATGAAGGAAACTGAATTGTATTCAAATGAATTGTTCAAAGTGTCCACCTTCAGCGAAGGTACAGGAATTCAGTCTTCTAGTCATTGAATCTCGTACCCGCTCAAAAATAATTGGTGTGTTTCTTATTGTTTCACAGGCGTCTACTATTCGGTTTCTTATATCTTCCTCGTTCGCTACTGGAGTTTTATAAACTAGTGATTCAAATATTCCCAAAAAAAAATCTAGCGGGTTTAGATCTGGGGACCTTGGTGCCCAGGTTAGCTTCTCCTACACCCCTACCGATCCATCGATTTGGATAGACAGTGTTGAGGAATTCCCTGGCTGCAACGCTGAAATGGGCCGGAGCCCCATCATGCATAAACCACATGCAAACGAATTACTAATAGTACATTCTGGAGTAGTCCCGTCAATTCATTTTCTGAAAAGTCTCTGTAAGTTGCACTATTGAGTCGGAACGGAAGAAAGAAAGGACCTATCAAGTAATTATCAATTATTGCCGCCCATACATTTACAGAAAATTGATACTGATAATGTCTTCCACTAACTGCGAGCGGATTTTCCAGAGCCCAAAAATGGTTTAAATGAAAGTTTGTGATAGCATTTCGGGACAAGTTTGCCTCGTCCGCGAAGAGTACATATCTTAAACATTGAGGATTTCAGCCAATTTTCCCAAAAACCTCTGACACACAGTAATGCGTTGGGGAAAGTCTCGTGCCAAAAGAGCTTGTACCTTTTGAATATGGTATGGATAGAATTGTTGATCGTGGATAATTCTCCAAACTGTGGACTCAGTGGATTTTTTTTTTTTTTTATATGTTCTGTTTCCCACGAAAAGGGATATCCTGTAATGTTCAGAGAACATCGTGTGAACCAAGGGAAAGAAGGTAGGAGTTGGTGTTCTTCTTAAATTTCTGGAGGTTGTATGCCTCGGGGAAACCCCCTAGGAATGAGTTCCAAAGCCTCGCTGTTCGTTGGATGAACGAGTCTTTGGAAAGTGATGTTCTGCAGGTCTCCAAAGTGACCACGAAGGGGTGTGATGACTGAACTTGAAGGGTTAGTCTCGAAGAGACTGCCAAAGCAGGAACGATTGTTGATATTTCAGAAGAGCATCGCCCATGAAAATATCTATAAAAAAGAGACAAATCGCCAACTTTTCTACGGTGTTCCAGACAAGTGAGCGAGTTTGTAAGCGAGGCATCACCGACGAGACGAATTGCCTTTTTTGGACAGAATCCAATAGCCTCAGGATATGTTTAGGTGCCGCGCTCCAAATATGGGAACAGTATTCCAGGACAGGTCGGATCTGTGCCTTATAGATCATAAGCAGCTGAGTGGGGGTGAAATAGCTCTTGGCACGAAACAAAAAACCAAGTTTTTGGGATGCACTTTTGGCAATGGACCTCACGTGATTTTCCCAGGAAAGGTTATTGCTGATAAGAATACCAAGCATCGATATGGATGACTTCAGTGGTATGGTTACTCCTGACAAAGTTATGTTAGGCACAGTGACATCGGCTTTTCTAGAGAAAAGACATGCTTGTGTTTTGTTTGCATTGAATTCTACCAAGTTATTGGATCCCCACTCGAGAATTGTTGCTAAGTCCATATTTATATTATTAACATTTCTTCCTCGTTCATTTCTGGTTTCACGGGCTGATATAGGGGCCCTGGAAGAGAAAGCGGTATGGAGGGTACTATCATCGGCAAAGCTGTGTACTGGACATGAAGTTGCTTTCAACAGGTCATTGATGTGAAGTAGAAATAATGTTGGTGCGAGAATAGATCCTTGCGGAACACCAGCATTTATGAGTAGAGTGTCAGATGAAACTCCAAACTGTGGACTCAGTAGAATTGAGAGCTTCAGCAATTATTCTTGTACTTGTTTCTGGATTCTCCTCGAGAGCGTTCAAAACAGCTTCTTCCAATTCTGGGGTTCGGACTGCTCGTGGTCTTTCAATAATATCAGCTGCCCTGTTAAAGCTACCTGTTTCTGCCAAACGACGGTGGAGACTGGTAATGTTGGAGCTGAAGGCAGTACTCGATTACGAAATCGCTCCTGGTAAATACGTCTTGCTTCGCTCGCATTGCCATAAACGAAATGCATATCGGCTAAATAAGCATGATTGTTTAAATAATCCATTTTTTCAAAATTAGTGTTTTAAAACTTACAGAAACTTCAACAAAACATTTGACTGTCACATATTATGTAATTACCAAAACTACTTACTTAAATGTCAAATTCATTTCCTAAGCATTCTTGTGAAAAATGCAAAATAATGGTAATAACTTCAACACGCATCGATTATCAAATAATCGATTTGAAATTTTCAAGTCCAAATATCTAGAAAACGGTTGCTTATAGCGATTTGTAACAAGGGTAGCTTTTATATAGATATGACAGAGGAATTGATTTTTCTACTGAAAAATGTGTTAGAAGTACGCTCAAAAAGTTATGAATCTTCAAAAAAGAGAAAGACGTCTAGGTGGCGCCCCCTACGAGTAAGAGCAATAAGAACATCAGGTTCGAATTTGACACCTCAAAAAACCTTCCAATACCAATTTTCGTTTAATTAAGGTCAGTGTTTCGAAAGTTATTTAAAAAAAAAAAAAACTTCAACACCCTGTTTCTTGGAAACGAAGCGTTTCCGGACATATATTTATCTGGACAGTTCATATTAGAATATTGTGAGGAATCCTGAAGTTTGTCAAAGTACTTCTGACTCACCCTGTACAATTAGTTACAAATAATGAATAAATATGAAGAAAGCCCAGAGAAGAACAATTCTGTGTGTGGGAATCATCTTGTATCGTAGAATTTTAAACTAACAAAAAAAATATATAATGTAAAACATATGGTCAATACAACTATCCTAATATAATTTTCATTGGTCTACAAATTTATGAGTTTCCAGTCTGAAAATATTGTTCAACCACTTTTTGACAGTTTTGATGAATAATGAGGAATTGTTTATTCGTTTCAACTCCATTGGAATGAGATTATAACTTCTCGGGCCAAGATATTGGTGAGTATTATACTCTTCTCTGGTCTCTTCATAACGGATTTCAATTAACATTTATATCTGGTACTATAGTCATGATCGATTTTCTTCAGTTCTGATTTGTTTTTATGCTGTTAAATTATCACTCTTAAAAGATATAGCTGTCTGACATAAAATATTTTTGTTTCTTCATAACTTTTGTACGTAGAGTGTTTAGGTTTTTGATATATGACCTTCAGAATGTATCGTTGGATTGTTTCGAAAAGGGAGATCTGACATTTGTACGCTCCACCCCATGCAACTATTCCATAGATCATGTGGATTTCAACAAGAGAATGGTAAATAGTTCTCAATTGATTTGTGTTGAAATACTTAACAAGATATTTGATTTTATAGAGTATGGTTCTCAGATTCTTGATAATGAAATTAACATGAATATCCCATTTCAAATTAGAGTCTATTTGAATACCCAGATATTTTATATTTTTCACTGAATATATGATGACGGAGTCATCATCCTTCGATATAGAAAAGTTAATATAGTTTGGTAGGTATTTTGGGTATGGTGTAAATGCCATATAGGAAGTTTTGTCTAAATTAACTGTTAGTAATCCATCGTCAAACCATTCCATTATATGTTAGAAGTCACGTTCTGCATTTTATTTCAAATCTGACAAATTTTTTTGCTTTATAAATTATTATTAGTACCATCTGCGGAACTAACTATGAGCCCTATAATAAAGATCATTCAAGTATAAGTTGAATAGTATTGGTCCTAAAACGGTTCCCTGAGGAACGCCATACTTAACCAATAGGTATTCACTGGTTTCTTCTGATAATATTAAAAATAATAATCTGTTTCATTTAGTTTGAGCAATACAATAATTATATAAGGCAATATAGATAAAAGAGTGAACTTAACTAAACAAAACGATGGGTAAAAATACATTAAACTTACAGCTAAGTATATATAGGTACATATGATTTGATCAGTGCACCCATTAAGACCGTCAAGGTTGAGCATGGGGTACACTGACCAGTATTGATATTTTATATAAATATATTTATATGTTGTACATCTTTTATTCATCGTGTGTATATATATATAATTTTTTTTTTCTAAATTTTGAAATTTTTGTTTATGTTTTTATTTTTAGAATTCGAAATTTTTTTTGATGTCTTTGGCATCAAGAGTTTTTATATATCCTTTGAAAACGGTTTTTAAGAATGATGGTGAGTTTAATTTTCTTATATAGGTTTTATACATTTCTGGAAGAAAATTAAATAAATGAGGTGCTATAAATTGAAAATGTCTAGTTCCTATAGACTTTTTAGCTGGGTTTGTTTGTACAAAATCTTTCGACTTATTTCTGGTTTTGTAATGATGATCAAGTGTTTGCAAGTTAGAACGATTTTTAAATAGGTAAATTACCAAACTAAAGATATACAGTTGCCTCAAATTCATAACATTTGCTTCTTTAAACAGTAGCTCTGTGCTGTATTTCATATCTCTAAAATGAATAGCTTTTAAGATTCTTTTTTGGAGTATTTCAACCTGTTTCAAATGACTAGGCATGGTTGCTCCCCAGCTGACAATACCGTATCTTAGACGAGATTCAACAAGTGCGTAGTATACTGTTTTAAGATTTGGTAAATAGAGTATTTTTCTCAGTTGTTTAAATTTATATAATAAAAACCTTAAGGTCTTAGCAATATCTGACAAGTGAGCAGTCCATCTCAGGTGAGAATCTAGTTTTATCCCCAGATATTTTATTTCGTTTTTCAGAGATATATCGATGTTATTAACAGTTATATTCTTATATGTAGGTGAGTTATTTTTGTAGCTAGTAAAAGGGACGATGTATGTTTTCTTATGATTAACTGTTAGTATCTTATGATTAAAAATGTCGAATATATGTTTTAAGTCATATTCAGTTTTATTTTTTAAGTCTTCCCATGTTTTAGCATTATATTACGGCCGTATCGTCTGCAAATCCAATTAATTTGCCTGTAGAGTTGTGAGAGAATATATCATTTAAATACAAATTGAATAATATAGGCCCCAAAACAGTTCCTTGAGGCACCCCAATCAACACCGGTTTCCCAGTACTTAGTTCCTTTTCTATCCTTACCACCTGCTTTCTATGTGACAAGTAACTTTCGAAGAATTTATGTGGCAACCCTCGTATACCTGCGTCGTACAAAACATCCAACAACTGTGCATGGTTCACAGTGTCAAACGCCTTTGCCAAATCAAGAAACACTACTGCTACTGGTTTGGTCTTATCAATAGATTTATAGATTGAGGAAACCAAGCACTGAAGGGCGTCATCAGTTGAAATTCCTTCTTGAAAACCGAATTGCCGCTCCGAAATGAGAATATATTTATTTATAAATTTTGTTAGTCTTCTCTTCACTGCCATTTCCATCAATTTTGACAAAGTGGAAATTAAGGATATTGGTCTGTAATTTCACAGATTCTCTTTTTGGTCATTTTATAAATTGGAGAAATAAGAGCTGTTTTAAAGTGAGATGGACATACTCCACTAGTGAAAATTAAGTTTATTAGACTAGCAATAGGTGGACATGATTGACTTTCTAATTTTTTTAATATTTCGGCTTTTAAATTATCCATCCCAGGTGCTTTATTTAACTTCAGTGATCTCACATACTCACTAATTTCTTCTACAGTCACAGGTATCAAATAAAAAAAGTGAGGATTTTTATTTCGTGCTGGAGGAGGATTAGTTGGTTGTGATATCTTTGGAGCTAGGTTTCTCCTACCCTAGTGAAATCGTTGTTGAATCTCTTCCGCAATTCTTTTACACGTAATCCATTTCCCGCTTCTGAAGTTATTTCTTTTATGTTTTGATTGGTTTTATCTTTGTGATTTACTAAATTCCACATATTTTTTGCATTGTTTCCATTTTTTTCTATTTCTGCTTGATAAAACTTACGTTTAGTAATTTTAATAAGGTCGTTTGTATGCTTAAGGTAACTGATGTATGTTTGTTTTTTCATTTCATCATCCAAGTTACTCTGTCAATTTTTATAAAGTTCATTTTTATGATTTATTGACTCTACTGAAACATTGTTTTCGATATCAAAGGTAGCTTTGCATGAGTGAATATGGTGTTCCTCTGAATCGAATACTCTGCAAAACTTCCAATAGTTGGTTGTGACTAACAGTGTCGAAAGCCTTTTTCAAGTATACAAAAATACATAGTGTTGGTGTACTTGTTCCGAAATTTCTGCTGATTTGTAATGAATTCGTAATGAGTTCATTCATATATTAGATGGAAGTTAATTAAGAATATTTTCAATATAGTTCTATTCACTAATATGTTCATAAACAATGTTTCAATATATTATCATTTTGGGGTAATACTTTTTTTGTACACTTTGTAATGAAAATTGGTGTTTTGGCTCTCTGTTACAAATAAATAAATCGTGTTAAACTTTAATGGAGCATTCCGTCCCTACAGACGTGAAAAGGGGTTAGTAAATGTGCAATAGTCGTCACAAAGCATTACTTTCGCTGTCAAGTCATTTATGCCACCCAAACGAGATAACGGGATATAGGGATAACGGGATAATGGGATAAAGAGAAACAGGATAACAGGAAACGGGATAGCGGAAAATGGAATTATAGCGAGAAACGGGATAGCGGGAAACGGGATAACAGGAAAAGGGCAAAACCACAGGCATAAGCTAGATCCCATCTAGCTTATACCGTTTCTTGTTATACTGTTATCCCGTTATCTGGTTATATCGTTTGGGTGGCATAATTGATTTGACAGCGAAAGTAATGCTTCGTGACGACTAAAATGAATATTAACATATTAACATTTATTTATTTTTAACAGAGAACACCAATTTTCGTGACTCTAACTTAAAAAATAACGGAACCCCTATAAAAATGTACAACCCCTTTTCACTCATTTAGGGGTTGAATTTCTGAAATAAATGAACTACGTGTTTCTTCATTCGTTAACAAAGATCTCGAATACCAATTGTTATGCCCCCCAACTTAAAAGCTAACGACTCCCCCATACAAATTTTCAACCACCATTTCACCCCTTTGCGGGTTGAAATTCCAAAAACACTGAAACAAATATTTCTTTATTTGCAACGAAGACCTCAAATACCAATTTTTATGACCCCAACTTGAAAACTTACTCCCATACAAATTTTCAACCCCCATTTTAACTCCTTTAGGATTGGATTTTCAAAAACCCCAATATACACGTTTCTTTAATTGAAAAGAAAAGTCTGAATACCAATTTTCATAACTTCTAAACTAACGGTTTTTCCACTTCTACCCCCTTTCTCACCCCCTCTTCACCCCTTTACGGATGGAATATAAAAAACCTTCCTCAGTGGTTATCTGTGTCATCATAGAAATAAGCTATCAAAAATGTATATAAACTGTAATTTACTGAAATGTTTATGGCTTACTCTATGACCTTGCTAAAGTGCGAGCAGGGCCGATCCTAGGGTATTGGCCGCCCGCGTGCAAATACCAGATGTGCCGCCCCTCCAGAGATTTTTTCTTATTTTGACTAATATTTAACGTTGACGTTATAAACTCTTAAACTCATCTACCTGAATAACGTCTATTTCACACACAACGATTTTGGACATACTCAGTGCGTATACCAACGAAAAGTATATAAATCAGTTGTTCTACAGTCTACAGACTAGGTACCTAATCATTATAATTACCTAATTATAAAATAACCTTTCTGGCTTTCTGAGTGGCAAATTTATCAATAATTTCCGTAAAATCTATTTTTTCACAGATTTTGGATTCAATAGAGATGATGGCCAAATCTGAAAGCCTTCCTTGTGTCATATTATTTCTCAAGTAATTTTTAATAATTTTTAATTTGCTGAAACTTCTTTCTCCTGAAGCCACAGAAACAGAAAAGGTAAGGTTAAAAAAATTCTTATTGTTAGAGCAAAATTAGGAAAACAGGAAATGAGATGATTTTTGACTATCATTTCTAATACCTCAATTGGCTGTTTCTTACCTGGAAAAATATCTTTGAATGAAGTTATTTCATTAAACAGTTGTATACCGTCTATATCTTCCACGATACTTCCTTCCTCCTGTACCTGTAACTTAATATCTAAGTCCATGCAGGCTTTCATGAGATCATCACTAGAAATGTTGTGAAACTCATACAGAAAGCAGAATATTGAAAAGCACTCAGATAATAATGTGAATCTTTCATTTACCGAAGAGATCGCGTGATCAAGAATTGCAAAATAGAAAGAAGTCTTGAATTGCTGGAAGGGATTCAAAAGGGGTTCATCACTGCCCTCGTAATCAAATAAACGGACCTTTTTCCTGGGCCTCGAACTTGGAAATTCGAAATCAATACCTAAATCTCTAGCAAGTGTTGTGGCTGAAATTATCGTCTGATCTTTGTAAAACAAAATATTTTTTAAAATTATCTAAGCCTTCAATGCATTCCGCGATGTTTAATTCAGGATTTTGCTCAGAACATCAATTCTCGATAATAAGTCATGCCAAATCAAAATTGAACACAAAAATTTGAATGATTCAAGATTTTTAATTATTGATTTTACAACCATTTTTTGTTTTCGCGTCTCTGGTGGAATCTTCAATTAAGGCATTTAATGCGGTAATCATGTTTTTGAGGTCTTGCTTTAGAGGTCTAATAGCATTGATACGACTTTCCCACCTTGTTTCACTTAATGGTTTCAAAGTTAGACTTCTCACGTATTTTTTTAGTTAATCCCATCGATATGGGGACGCAGAAAAAAAATTATATACCTCTTGTACCATATCAAAAAATCCAGAAATTTCACCACTGGAGCTGGCAGCGTCATTAACGACGAGGTTTAAGGTATGAGCCGCACACGGCACGTATAATGCTCTAGGATTGATATCGAGAATCCGTTTCTGAAGCCCTATATTTTTCCCCTTCATGTTCGATCCATTGTCGTAGCCCTAACCACGTATATCATCAACTTCGAGCTGCAGACTAGGTAATAGCTTCTCTAATAGAAAATTGCACAGACCTTCTCCAGTGGTATTAGTTACTGAAAAAATCCTAGAAAAAATTCTAAAATATCTACTTTACTTTTACCATCAATAGTGTTCACACATCTAATTACAAACGTTATTTGTTCTGTATGACTAATATCGGGCGTAGAGTCGAGAATTATAGTGTAATATTTGGCTTTTTTGACGATGCGTGTTATCTCATTACGAATAGATTCGGCTAAAATATGAATTACTTCATTTCGAAAATGCTGCCCTAAGTAGTGTGGAATACGTGTTTTTTTATCTTTGTATGTACTGATATTATTAAGGTGTTTTGAAATAACTGGATCAAATTTGGCCAACATCTCTACTGCCTTTAAAAAATTACCATTATCTCTATGATACAACTCCGTACTAGTTCCTCTGAATGCTACATTTTGACTGGCTAAAAATTGTACTACAGCAATCATTCTTTCAATGATAGCGCGCCATCGCTTTTTCTCTCTATTGTAAACATTTTGTTGTTCCACGTCAATAGTACAATTTTTTTCCATCCTCGTCTTTATTTCGCACCACGATCTTATAGAGTTAACGTGTTTTAGAGTATTTTCATGCTTATTGAGGTAATCCGAACAATGACGCCAATCAGAAAAGCCAGTACTTACAAGTTGTGTTGAACTATCTCTACTAAACAATTTACATTCAAAACAAAAATACAATTTAGTTTTATGGAATAGCAGAGCCACGCGCGATTTATTTTCTACCCGTTCACTAAAGTTTTGTTATAATATGAACAGCTAAATTTTCTGCCACTCTCATCAATCGGAAATTTGAAATCTGCAACTTGTTTGGGACCGTGTTCTACCAATAAATCAATATATTTTTTTGTCAAAATGTTAGGCCTGGAGACCTGGATCATCTAGTGCTACTTTAGCAGAGCCCTCTTCCTCTTTGCTCTCATCTCCACATTCGGCTTCACTGGGAATGGGACTGCTTGATGATGATCTTGCAGCTTTATCACCTTCATCGGGTGTGAAATCTATTGATTTATTGTTTGTTTCACTAGTACTGGTGGATGTTGATGGTTGAGAATAATCAAACTCCGGATTTGATTCAAACCTTTTGTTCGGGCTCACTTTTATCTGGTTTTCCAAAATATCTTTTTCAATGCTCCCGCTTGTTTTGAGATTTCTTCTATTCTTCTCTTTTCTATAGAAGGCACCTGACTCTCTTTTAGTTTTTCTGTTTTTGGACGAGGATGACATCTGAAGGTAAAAGGTAAGAAGAACGATAAGTATATCATGGCTCACAGATGCAGATAAAATGAATAGGAATTCTTCAGATATTTTGAAATTCATCGAAATGACCTCTAAAAAGTACCTATCATTGTTAATACTTTTTTTTTACTTAAAGTGTAAGAATATGGGTTATTCATAATAAATCCCCATTCCTGTTGAAAAAGTTAGAGCAAATTATTTTAAATAAAAAATTATTCGTAGCGCTCTTTCAAAATCTGGGTAAAAATTAAAATTTTCATAAACTCCCCCGGTTGGTAACCTATAATTATATGAGAAAATTATATTTTGTGCTAACGAATTTTGAAAGAATTGAAAGTAAATTTTGACTTTTCAAACATTCTGTACTTATTTTTAAAACGAATCATCGCGACAAAATTAGTTTAAAAATATGCCCACTTTTTTTATCTAATTAGAAAACACCCTGTACAACATTTCATTCGTTCATAAATCTAGTTAAGAGCTTTGGTACTTACCACAGTTCTGATTTAAATATTTAAAATTTAAAGGATACTCAACAGCAACACCTTGTCACTAATTTCCAATATTAACTTACACTTGCACTTGATTGTGTTTATGACCAGTCTTATTGTATGTTGATTCAAAATTAAATAAACATTTTGAAATGAAAATGGTTTATATATATTGGAAGTAGCAAAAAAAATTCCGATGCCGCATCCCTTTAACTTTGTCGAAACAATCCATTTCATCTATAAAGAAACCGCTGAAATAAAGTTTCTTTGACCATTGACCTGCGAGCCGCGTGCCGACTGTGATATATATAGTCTTTACAAGTAAGTTATCACGGCGAAAAAAAATTCAAAGCAGGCCGCAGCGGCGAAACCTTTGAAAAAAAGCCGCCCGGCGAACAGCAGCACGTTTTTTTCAAAGGTTTCGCCGCTGGTACCTCCTTTAAAATTTTTCTCGCCGTTCCAACTGACATCGTAAAGACTATACGTACATAAATAAGCCGCCGCACACAGGAACCAAACATACTTAGTCGTGTCAAAAATATGGCCCTTGGTTTTTTTTTTATAGAAATTTCAATTTTTTATGCTGCATTGCCGGCTCTGCCATGAATTTTGCTCTCAAATGAAGAATGTGTGTAGATGAGAGTAGGAGAAGAAAGATACTGATGGACAATAGACCAACACACAACACAACTGAGCTCTAACGTTTCATTTTTCTTCTTTCAAAAAATAGCTGATTGTTATAACTGAATGCGGACTGCGGCCGCCTCGCGGCCGCCCCTTAGTTTGGCCGCCCGCGTGCGGTGCACGCGCTGCACACCTGCTAGGATCGGCCCTGAGTGCGAGATATAATTAAACAGATAAAGATACACCGAGTTGAGACCATTAGGATTTTCACCTTTGAAACACCATTATAAAATTCATTCAAACCTAATTTTTTTCCCATTTTGTAAACTGCGACGCCTATGAAACTAACTGATTTTTCCAACAGAAATAATAGTATATTGTGCGGAAAGTTCAACTTCTCTCACGAGTGTGGAAGTTTGTGACACGAGCCTGAAGGGCGAGTGTCGCAAAGTAATGTACCTCAATATTTATTTTTATGGTTAGCAAAACTAAAATAACATTGAAGTGTCCTACCACTTAACAGTTAAATAATTTATATGTCTTTTTCTAGAAAAGCCGATCTCACTGTGCCTAACATAACTTTGTCAGGAGTAACCATACCACTGAAGTCATCCATATCGATGCTTGGTATTACTATCAGCAATAACCTTCCTGGGAAAATCACGGGAGTTCCATTGCCAAAAGTGCATCCCAAAAACTTGGTTTTTTGTTTCGTGCCAAGAGCTATTTCACCCCCACTCAGCTGCTTATGATCTATAAGGCACAGATCCGACCTGTCCTGGAATACTGTTCCCATATTTGGAGCGCGGCACCTAAACATATCCTGAGGCTATTGGATTCTGTCCAAAAAAGGGCAATTCGTCTCGTCGGTGATGCCTCGCTTACAAACTCGCTCACTTGTCTGGAACACCGTAGAAAAGTTGGCGATTTGTCTCTATTTTATAGATATTTTCATGGGCGATGCTCTTCTGAAATATCAACAATCGTTCCTTGCTTTGGCAGTCCTTTCGAGACTAACCCGTCAAGTTCAGTCATCACACCCCTTCGTGGTCACTTTGAGACCTGCAGAACATCACTTTCCAAAGACTCGTTCATCCACCGAACAGCGAGGCTTTGGAACTCATTGCCTAGGGAGGTGTTCCCCGAGGCATACAACCTCCAGAAATTTAAGAAGAACACCAACTCCTACCTTCTTTCCCTTGGTTCCCACGATGTTCTCTGAACATTACAGGATATCCCTTTTCGTGGGAACCAGAACATAAAAAAAAAAAAAAAATTATAGTTAATAGTAAAATTTTTACAATTTCGTATGGTCAAACCCGGAATGTCATTTTTTTTCAGTACATTTTCTGTTATATTAATTGTAGAAGTCGAGGGTTGATCATTCATATATGGTTCATTTTCTGTCTCCATTTCAGTGAAGAGTTCGAGTGGTTGTTCAATAGAGTTGACGATTTTATCAGCAACGTTAATTTTATTTTCAATAGACTCCCCGATGTATCATTCTGCCACGGTATTGGATTGCCATCCTCCATGGCGCTTTAAGATTAATATGTCTCCTCCTGCATTTACTAAAATTGTTGCCGAAGAACGTCTGAAGAAGTGACCTGTATATAGATGGAGATTTTCCAATTTAAAAAAAATTGTAATTGTCTTAGCCATACTACCAAATTT
>JAFIRS010005639.1:0-52398 GCA_018342105.1 Gonioctena quinquepunctata | reverse complement strand
AAATTCGGGGTGCCCCTACGGCCCGACAAGGGCTTTTGCGGGTGGGAAATGAAGTTATTACGTATAAGATCATTTTGTACCTATTCAGTATGCGTGCCATCGTTATAAAGTTTCAGTGAATTTTTGAATTAAAAAAATCTGTCCCCCCTCTGACGACCCAAAATGACTTTTGCGGGTGTGGAAATAAGGTTATTACGTATGAGATCATTTTGTACCTATTCAGTATGCGTCCATCCCCAAAAGTTTCAGTGAATTTTTTGATTTTTAAAAAATTTGTACCCCCCTCTGACGGCGACAAGGGTTTTTGCGGGTGTAAAGAAGCCACGTATGAGATCTTTTGTACCTATTCGGTATGGCCATCGCCTTTAAAGTTTCAGGTTTTGTTTTTTTTTTACCCTTCCCCTGACGGCCCGACAAGTTTTTTTGCGGGTGTGGAAATGAAGTTATTCGTATAAGATCATTTTGTACCTATTCGGTATGCGTTCCCCTTATAAAGTTTCGGGAATTTTTGAATTTTTAAAAAAATTCTGTCCCCGGGCGGCCCGGACAGGGGCTTTTGCGGGTGTGGAAATGAAGTTATTACGTATAATTTTTGTACCTATTCAGTATGCGTGCCATCGCCTTATAAAGTTTCAGTGAATATTTTTTTTTTTTTAATTTGTACCCTTTGACGGCCCGACAATGACTTTTGCGGGTGGAAATGAATTATTACGTATAAGATCATTTTGTACTTATTCAGTATGCGTGCCATCGCCTAATAAAGTTTCAGTTAATTTTTTGAATTTTTAAAAAAATTCTGTATTCCCTCTGACGGCCCGACAATGACTTTTGCGGGTGTGGAAATGAAGTCATTACGTATAAGATCATTTTGTACCTATTCAGTATGCGTGCCATCGCCTTATAAAGTTTCAGTGAATATTTGTTTTTTTTTAATTCTGTACCCCCTCTGACGGCCCGACAATGACTTTTGCGGGTGTGGAAATGAAGTTATTACGTATAAGATCATTTTGTACTATTCAGTATGCGTGCCATCGCCTTATAAAGTTTCAGTGAATTTTTGAATTTTTAAAAAAAATCTGTACCCCCTCTGACGACCCGACGATGACTTTTGCGGGTGTGGAAATGAAGTTATTACGTATAAGATCATTTTGTACCTATTCAGTATGCGTGCCATCGCCTTATAAAGTTTCAGTGAATTTTTGTTTTTTATTTAATTCTGTACCCCCTCTGACGGCCCGACAATGACTTTTGCGGGTGTGGAAATGAAGTTATCACGTATAAGATCATTTTGTACCTATTCAGTATGCGTGCCATCGCCTAATAAAGTTTCAGTTAATTTTTTTTTTAATTCTGTACCCCCTCTGACGGCCCGACAATGACTTTTGCGGGTGTGGAAATGAAGTTATTACGTATAAGATCATTTTGTACCTATTCAGTATGCGTGCCATCGCCTAATAAAGTTTCAGTTAATTTTTGAATTTTTAAAAAAATTCTGTACCCCCTCTGACGGCCCGACAATGACTTTTGCGGGTGTGGAAATGAAGTCATTACGTATAAGATCATTTTGTACCTATTCAGTATGCGTGCCATCGCCTTATAAAAGTTTTCAGTGAATTTTTGAATTTTAAAAAATTGTACCCCCTCTGACGGCCCGACAATGACTTTTGCGGGTGTGGAAATGAAGTCTACGTATGAGATCATTTTGTACCTATTCAGTATGCTGCCATCGCCTTATAAAGTTTCAGTTAATTTTTTTTTTTTTTTAAAAATTCTGTACCCCCTCTGACGGCCCGACAATGACTTTTTGCGGGTGTGTAAATGAAGTTATTACGTATAAGATCATTTTGTACCTATTCAGTATGCGTCCATCGCCTTATAAAGTTTCAGTGAATTTTTTGAATTTTTAAAAAAATTCTGTACCCCTCTGACGGCCCGACAATGACTTTTGCGGGTGGAAATGAAGTTATTACGTATAAGATCATTTTGTACCTATTCAGTATGGGCCATCCCCTTATAAATTTTCCCAGTGAATTTTTTTTTTTTTTAATTTGGGCCCTCTGACGGCCCATTTTGTACCTTTTTTCAGTATGCGTGCCATCGCCTAAAAATTTTCAGTGAATTTTTTTGAATTTAAAATCTGTCCCCCTCGGGACGGCGACAATGACTTTTGCGGGTGTGGAAATGAAGTTATCACGTATAAGATCATTTTGTACCTATCCAGTATGCGTGCCATCGCCTTATAAAGTTTGGAATTTTTAATTTTTAAAAAAATTCTGTGCCCCCCCTGACGGCCCGACAATGACTTTGCGGGTGTGGAAATGAAGATTACGTATAAGATCATTTTGTCCCCTATTCAGTATGCGTGCCATCGCCTTATAAAGTTTCAGTGAATTTTTTAAATTTTAAAAAAAAAAAAAATCTGTACCCCCTCTGACGGCCCGACAAAGACTTTTGCGGGTGTGGAAATGAAGTTATCACGTATAAGATCATTTTGTACCTATTCAGTATGCGTGCCATCGCCTTATAAAGTTTCAGTGAATTTTTGAATTTTTAAAAAAATTCTGTGCCCCCTCTGACGGCCCGACAGTGACTTTTGCGGGTGTGGAAATAAAGTTATTACGTATAAGATCATTTTGTACCTATTCAGTATGCGTGCCATCGCCTTATAAAGTTTCAGTGAATTTTTGAATTTTTAAAAAAATTCTGTACCCCCTCTGACGGCCCAATGACTTTTGCGGGTCACTTCCTAAATTTTCTTCTACAGCCCTCTTTTCGAACGATTTTAAGATAAACACAACCAACCACGCACCCACCCAAAATACGAATTATCGCTTAATTGTTTCCCCCGTTAATGATAATACCTTCCCAGTTTGAGAATAAGATGCTGAAGAGATTAGCGAACTTTTGGGGAACACAAAACAGTTCTTTCTAATCCAGCGTTTGCATACGAAAGGCAGTGTTGCCAGATCAAAAACCGTGGATGAGAAAACCGTGGCTGTTTTCACACCCGTTTTTATGGGTATTTTCTTTTTAAAACTTAAAACTGGCATAACATAACATAACAATATATATATATATATATATATAATATATATATATATATATATATATATATATATATATATATATATATATATATATATATATATATATATATATATATATATATATATATATATATATATATATATATATATAGCGAGAATATGAGATATCTGTTAGGAATCCAAGAGAGATCACCATCCGTCTACAGCCTGTTTCATGGTTTCCCAATCATCAGGACGGCCTGTGGTCTCTTTCAAATTCGTATCAGATATCTCGTGGAGTTATTACCATTCGGTACGTACAAAAATGTGAACAGGATCAAATTATAGGTAGCGACACCTATAATCTGTGTGGTGAAGCTTAGACCTGTTATCGTGGAATTTTGAAGACACGAAAATGTCCGTGCAACATCAATAGGTCACCGACAGATGTCAGCATAGGCCAACCCACGATACCAATAGTCGTACTTCTCGTGCGTTATGAACGCAATACAAATAACGAGAATATGAGATATCTGTTGGATATGTTGAGATATGTGTTGGATTCCTAACAGATATCTCATATTCTCGTTATTTGTATTGCGTTCATAACGCACGAGAAGAACGACTATTGGTATCGTGGGTTGACCTGTTGGATATGTTGAGATATGTGTTGGATTCCTAACAGATATCTCATATTTTTGTTTTTTCTGTCTTCAAATCCCGATATCTACTTACCACACAGATATAATTATCTTTTTAATATATAATTATATATATATATATATATATATATATATATATATATATATATATATATATATAGTGGAATTAGTCCAGTGGTTGTTATAAATGAAAAAAATATACACAATTTTTTTTTCGACTTTCTGTTTGGTAGGCAATGATATTATCACAGAGTTGATTAGCAGTGTGAAGTTAGTTGCCAGCAGTCAGCTGCTAGAATATCTTAACTTGTATAATTGACAAGTGGCCTTCCGAACTCTTTCGACAACTGCCAGCTGCTAAAATTTCTGTTGGCGCTATTATATTATTTCATAGCGAACGTAAAAAAAACAATAATTTTTTTTGGCTATTTTGTAAAGGACTGTCAAGTTGAAAAAAATATTCTCTAGTCATATTTGATGTGTTCTATGGACTGTTGACAAAATAATTCCTTGATCTGCTGTCCTAAAATATACAGGGCCCTCAAAAAGAAAAAAAAATGTTTTCGATTCCTTTGTAAATGACTGTCATGTTGAAAAAAATATTTTTCAGTCATATTTGATGCGTTCTATCGACTATTGAGAATATGATTCCTTGATCTGCTGTCTCAGAACATACAGGGCCCTCAAAAAGAAAGAAAAACAATAGTTTTTGTCGATTATTTTGCAAACGACTTGTTAACGCCCGGACTACGGGGTGTTGTGAATTAACACACCACACCTGTAATACCAGACATTATTCGTTAGATTGGAAAAACAGTATTAAAAGCATCGACTATCTGAATAGCGTCGAACCGGATATGATTCTATGGAGCGGTCAACATTGATCAAGTTCCTTTCTTTCAATACCGGAATATGGGTTGTTTATTCAGGAAATACTACCGTTTTAGAAAGATTCGAAAAGTTATTCATAAAGGAAAATAAATGCACTCATAAAATGTTAAGAATGTACATATATATTTAATAAAAATGTTTCACAATTATTTTCTGCAACACTTATACAACGAAAACGAATGTAGCTTATTGGCAGATGATTTTGCAGTTGGCTACACAATAGAAATAATTTTACTAAAAGAACAATCTTGAAATTCAATTTCTACAAACGGCTAACAATAATTCTCTTTTGAGATCTTTGTAATCGGGAAAACTATGGAGATACTTTATAGACACATACACATTTCAATAGGTTGGGTTTTTTCCATAAACATAAATATAGAAAAACTTACATATCTCCCCTTGTTTCACACTTATTCACTCGAGTAGGTTTTTACACGACAATTAGTCTTGAATGCATTAGTAGGTCGATTAGTTCCGCGTCAATTGGTTATTATATTTTATTCGCCCGATATATTAGTATCGCGTAATACGGTGATGGTTTTTCTAAGAGATCGTGAACTATGGAATTGCGGACTCCCGTTGTATTATCTCTGTTCTGGAAGCGTTGACAAAGATAGATAATTTGTGGAAAACTATACTGTTCACTCGTGTTTTTACTAGGAGCTTCAATACTTGATTTGACTTGGCTGAGTTTCTATGTTTTCTGAAGTTCACTACACTGATTGGGAAACTCTCAGTATTATTGTAAGATACTGTAATTCGACTAACTTTTATACCTCACTTTTGAGAATGACATGTTCTCCAAAATCTTTTCGTCTAATATAAGTGATTACTGAACGGAATAACGTTTGGAACTGACTTAACTCTTTCGGGTTCCGGCGTCTTTTATACGATCTTCGACATAGTAGCTGAGGGGCGGGATTTAGGTACTCCCATTGTTTTTCTTTCCATTAATTGGTTGGTAAAAACCGATAAAGAGGTGGCTCGTAAAACTGATAGGGGCCGTGTTTGTCGGATATATTCATGAATAAACCGCGATGCTTATCTATGTTATAAATGGGTAAAAATCTTACTGAATGACAGGAATTTATGGTGGGCTGTCTGATGGTCGCTGAACTAATGACCACACAAGGGTGAATTATGAGTCTAGACGTTGTCTATTTCCGGTGAAGTTCGGGTTTGTTTACTTCAATTAATGATGCGGGTTGGTGATGCTCGCGTTATCGAGTTTTTAATTTCTTTTCGGGTAACGATTTATGTTTCTTTTAACTGCCCTGTGTTTATTGACTTTGGAAGTGTGTCAAATTTACGACGTTGTTTTGGTAGTTATTGAAACTGACTTCCTTATCTCGCTGTGAATGTACCAAGTAGCAATCAATTATCTTTGTTTACTCTCCTAGATGAATTATTTATGCATCCGGTCTACAAGGGTTACTTCTTGATAATTATTTTTAAATGCATTTTAATTGTCTTCCAATAACAACGTATGGTTTTAACGAGCGTATGCTTATCAGCTGTTTCAGTCTAGCATGTGGTCCCTATTGACCTTTACTGTTTATCAAGTTTTCATTCAAGAATGTTACGTTGTTTTGCATCGAAGAAAGTTTTTCTGTAATTACATGGCATAACAGACTGTCAATTTGAAAAAAAAAATCTAGTTATGTTTGATGCGTTCTATCGACTACTGAGAAAATAATTCCTTGATCTGCCGTCCCAGAACATACAGGGCCCTCAAAAAAAACAATAATTTGTTTTGACTATTTTACAAATGACTGTCAAGTTGAAAAAAAAATATTTAGTCATATTTGATACGTTCTATCAATTACTGAGAAAATAATACTTTGATCTGTTGTCCCAAAACATACAGGGCTTTCAAAAAGAAAAAAAATATTTGGTTTCGATTATTTTGCAAACGATTGTCAAGATGAAAAAAATATTTTCAGGTCATATTTGATGCGTTCTATCGACTACCAAGAAAATAATTCCTTGATCTTTTGTCCCAGAACATATAGGGCCTTCAAAAAGGAAAAAAAACAAGAATTTTCGGATTGAATTTTTTTTTCGAGGGCCCTGTATATTTTAGGACGGTAGATCACGGAGTTATCTTTTCAGTAGTCGATAGAACGTATCAAATATGACTGGACATTTTGTTTTTCAACTTGACAGTCATTATTTTTTTTTCTTTTTGGGAGCCCTGTATTTTTTGGGATACATATATCACGGATTTATTTTTCAGTAGTCGATAGAACGTGATCAAATGTGACTGGAAATTTTTTTTTTCAACTTGACAGTCGTTTGCAAAATAGTCGAAAAAAATTATTGTTTTTATTTCTGTTTGAGGGCCTTGTATGTTCTGGGATGGTTGATCAAGGAATTATTTTTTCAGGAGTTGATAGAATGTATTAAATATGAATAGAATTTTTTTTCAATTCTACAGTTGTTTGCAAAATAGTCGAAAAAAATTATTGTTCTTTTTTCTTTTTGAGGGCCTTGTATGTTTTGGGACGGTAGATTAAGGAATTATTTTTTCAGTAGTCGATAGAACGTATCAAATATGACTGGATTTTTTTTTTTCAAGTTGACAGTCGTTTGCAAAATAGTCGAAAACAATTATTGTTTTGGTTTATTTTTGAGGGCCCTGTGACTGGGACGGCAGATCAAGGCATTATTTTCCCAGTAGTCGATAGAACGCATCAAATATGGATAGATTTTTTTTTTCAACTTGATAGTCGTTTGTAAAATAGTCGAAAAAAATTATTGTTTTATTTTCTTTTTGAAGGCCCTGTATGTTTTGGGACGGTAGATCAAGAATAATTTTTTCAATAGTCGATGAAACTCATCAATAATGATTAGACAATTTTTTTTTTGAAATTGACAGTCATTTGCAAAATAGTCGAAAAAAATTATTTTCTTCTTTTCTTTTTTGAGGACCCTGTATGTTTTGGGACGGCAAATCAAGGAATTATTTTCTCAGTAGTCGATAGAATGCATCAAATATGACCAGAAAATATTTTTTTCAAGTTGACAGTCGTTTGCAGAATAGTCGAAAAAAAATTTTTTTTTTAATCTTTTTGAGGGCCCTGTATGTTTTGAGACGGTAAATCAAGGAATTATTTTCTCAGTAGTCGATAGAGTGTATCAAATATGACCGGAAAATATTTTTTTCAACTTGATAGTTGTCTGTAAAATAGTCGAAAAAAATTATTGTTATTTTTTCTGTTTGAGGGCCCTGTATGTTCTGGGATGGCAGATTAAGGAATTATTTTCTCAGTAATCGATAGAACGTATCAAATATGACTAGATTTTTTTTTTTCAAGTTGACAGTCGTTTGCAAAATAGTCGAAAAAAATTATTGTTATTTTGAGGGCCTGATGTTTTGGGAGGCAATAAGAATATTTTTTTTAGTAGTTGATAGAATGCATCAAGTATGACTAGGAAAAATATTTTTCAACTTGACAGTCGTTTGCAAAATAGTCGAAAAAAATTATTGATTTTGTTTCTTTTGAGGCTCTGTATATTTTGGGACGGCAGATCAAGGAATTAGTTTTCCAGTAGTCGATAGAACGCATTATATATGACTAGAAAATATTTTTTTTCAAGTTGACAGTCGTTCATAAAATAGTTGAAAAAAATTATTGTTTTTTTTTCTGGAGGGCTCTGTAAATTCTAGGACGGCAGATCAAGGAATTATTCTTTCAGTAGTCGATAGAACTTATCAAATATGACTGGAAATTAATTTTTTGAACTTGATCGTTTGAAAAATAGTCCAAAAAATTATAATTTTTTTCTTTTTGAGAGGCCTGCATGTTTTGGGATGGCAGATCAAGGAATAATTTTTTCAGTAGTCGATAGAGCGTATCAAATATGACTAGAAAATATTTCTTTCAACTTGACAGTCGTCTGCAAAATAGTCGAAAAAAATTATTGTTCTTTTTTCTGTTTGAGGGTCTTGTATGTTTTGGGACGGCAGATCAAGGAATTATTTTCCCAGTAGTTGATAGAACGCATTAAATATGAATAGAAAATATTTTTTTCAACTTGACAGTCGTTTGCAAAATAGTCGAAAAAAATTATTATTTTTTTTCTTATGAGGGCCCTGTATGTTTTGGGACGGCGGATGAAGGAATTATTTTTTCAATAGTCGATAGAACGCATCAAAAATGACTAGAAAATATTTTTTTTCAAATTGACAGTCGTTTGCAAAATAGTCGAAAAAAAATATTATTTTTTTTTTTGAGGGCCCTGTATGTTTTGGGAAGGCAGATGAAGAATTATTTTCTCAGTAGTCGATAGAACGCATCAAATATGACTAGAAAATATTTTTTTCAAGTTGACAGTTGTTTGCAAAATAGTCGAAAAAAATTATTTATTGATTTTTTTTTTAGGTCTGTATATTCCTTTTTTTTTTTAAAAAATTTTTTTTTTTTTAAATTACAAAATTATTGAGGAATTATTCTTCCATAGTCGATAGAATGCATCAAATCCAGTAGTCGATAGAATGCATCAAATATGACTAGAAAATTTGTTTTTCAACTTGACAGTCGTTTGCAAAATAGTCGAAAAAAATTATTGAATTGGTTTCTTTTGAAGCTCTGTATATTTTGGGACGGCAGATTAAGGAATATTTTTGTAGTGATAGAAGTATCAAATATGCAAAATTTTTTTTTTAAATTGACAGTCGTTTGCAAAATAGTCGAAAAAAATTATTGTTTTTTTTTTTTGAGGGCTCTGTATGTTTTGGGGCGGCAGATTAAGGAATTATTTTTTCAGTAGTCGACAGAACCTATCAAATCAGACTAGAGAATACCTTGAGAAAAATTTAAAAAAATTAGTTAAATCGATTTAGCCATTTTCTTGTTTTCATTTCATTCAAAATAAATATTTCCATATTATTTCAATTTTATTAGTTTTCTATTTTGTAATACAAGTTCGTTTTATCAATTATTTTTATCTAAAACATGAGTAAAGGAATGTTGAGGAATATATTGATATTTAATTATTATAAAAAACATTGGAAAATTAAGGAATTATTAATATTTTATCTGAATGAAACAAATTTAATGTTTCTATTATTCGCACAATTGAATACCAATGAATTTTAATATTTACCTTGTTGAGTAATTGACAGGCTTTTCGAAAGGTCCTTCGATTCACAATATGGTTCTTGACACAGAAAACAATAAACTGGAAACAAATTTCACTATAAATTATATAATTTATGTACCTACTTCATTGGAGTTCATTCGAATACTGGTGAAGCGCGCCAGCGCGCCTAATATTGTAACGGTCATCTGAGTTTTCCCTTTCCTAACAACCAATTGTTGCATGCCGAAGTTTCTCGAACTCTGGCTAATAATAGAAATTTCATAGGCGGACCAAATTATTTGGTATAGGTGACAGACGAGATGTAATGTTTGGTGGACGAGTTATTATGGTCCGAGTTGATTCAAAATTGGTATGAAGGAGGTTTCGGGGTTGGAGATTATGATTATTCTTGTAAAAATTCACTAATTTGATTAGACGATTATTGAAGTTTAAAATATTTACGATGCTCTTCTTTTAAAAAAAATATTTGAATGGAAAAATAAAATAATTTCATAATATGTTAATCAATTAAAAATATAATATATTATTCGAAAAAAATTCTTTAAATCAATTATTTTATAATTTGTACGATAATGCAATTTGGATTTTTTACACGCTTTATATTAGTTTCACTTGTATGTTTGTTTGTTTGTAATCGACTCCTTTGGGTGCGATTTTGACCCCCTTTCAGACGTCTGAATGATTTGAAATTTGGCAGGTTCACATAATTTCGGTGACAATGTATTAAAAAAAAATGTGGAAAAAAAACAAAATGGCGGCTCCAATATGGCGTACGAATTTTGTGATTATGGTCCGATTCGCTTCAAAATTGGCATCTGAGGGATTGCGTGGTCGGAGATTATGATTATTTTGTCAAAATTGGAAAATTCAAGATCACGGCTCTTAAATGGTGGAGAGTTTTGTGATTATGGTCTGATTCTATTTGAAATTGGTATGTGGGGATTTTTGGGGTCGAATATTATGATTCTTTAGTAAAAATTGAAAAATTCAAGATGGCGGCTTTAAAATGGCAGCTGAGTTTTGTGATTATGGTCTAATTCTATTTAAAATTGGTATGTGGGGGTTTTTGGGGTCGAAGATTATGATTACCTAATTTGATAAGTTTATTTCATTTTTTAATTTGAAAAAAATAACAAATATAATAGTTTAAAAAAAATAAAAAACACGCTTTTATAAATAAACCACACCAAAAAGTAGGAAATAAATAATAGTTTGAAAAAAAAAGTGAGGGGTGCATGGTATTAATGATTATATAGTACATTATTCACCTAGGGTAGTGAAGTAAGAAATTTCTCAGATCATAGGTAATTGCTGGTCGAGGCGATATCATGTATCTCACGCTTTTTTTTAAATAAAATATTTTTTTTTCTTATTTATCTTAGCATGAGTTTGTTGGAGGAGCACCGAAAAAACACGTCTGACCTCTCTGAAGACTCGATGATGACTGACGAAAATCAGACAGTGCAAAGACTTAAGTTTTAAAAACAAATTGGTCAGACTGAAGACTGAATAACAGAAGTGTCACGTGATCAGTTTTAAAAATGACAGAGGCTAAAAACCTGGAGACTAGACGCTATCAGTTTGAAAAAAACACTCACCTTTGAAGTACTGGAGGAACTCTCTAGAAGACTTGGAAACAAAAAGTAGCAGAGCTGCTCTAGAGACACACGTCTTGTCTGTTCAGTGGTTGGAACAGAAATGAATCAACAGCAAACAGTACCTATACTTAATTACTTTTTCTGAGAACGAATCGGTAGAGCGTAAGACAGAACGACAACAGCGCCACCTGGTGAGTAATTAAAGAACTAAATTCAACGATGACGTCACCGAGTTATGGCAACACCCGGCAACACCCGGCAACACCGGCAACACCCGGCAACACCGGCAACACCCGGCAACACGCCAGCAACACCCATCACACCCATCACACCCATCAACACCCATCAACACCCATCAACACCCACAACACCCATCAACACCCATCAACACCCATCAACACCCATCAACACCCATCAGCACCCATCAACACCCGGCAGCACCCATCAACACCCATCACCACCAATCAACACCCATCAACACCCATCAACAGCTAAAAACTTCACTACCAACTATCCTAGAAAAAATAGCCAAAATCAGCCGTGAAACGTCTGAGATATATCACACTATTAAAATTTCACCAATACCAATAACAAAATATCAAGTCTAATAAGTCTGAAAATATCATACTTTAAACTCACTACGGCAACGCTGTAAATACCTTGACGACGAGAATAATTATAAGCTATCAGCAGATTCCATGCAGGTTCGAACTTGTGTAGCGCGGGGATTCCCAGCTGTTCGACTTCGATTTATCATAAAGTATTTCATATTCCATTTGTTTTAATACCTTGGATTACCGTGATCGATTCAAATTCGTTTGAGTACATATGGGAAAAGATAATTTCAACGATTGTTTATGGATTGAATGAATAGTTCAAGTTCCAGAGTGTTGTGTTCATTTTCAGTGTTTATATATATATATTATTCACAAGTACCTATGTTTCGAATGAAAATGAATGGAATTCGTTTGGGAAGGATAATTTCTGTGCATTTTCGTTGGTTGAATACATGAGCGTTCAGGCATTATTATTAAATTGAATATGGTTTTTCGGGTGGATAAGAGCAAATTTTGTATGAAAATGTATCAACTTCCAGTGTTATAGAATGGATGTTTTTGTGTTGGAAAATTACCGTGTACTTTATTCAGTGTTGGAATAATTTGTACTTTATTTCATATAGACTGAGAGTCGATTTTCTGCTGTAGACTATGAATTACTCGTTTTTCCTAGAAAATATGTGTTATGGGTTGAATGCATGTTCTTATTTTATTCGTGGATTTCTTCAATAGTTTAAGTGCTCTTTCGGATATTTTATAGTTTTTAAGACTTCCACGGTGTCCAAGTATGGATTTTTTCGCTGCGGAAGGTGAATTGGTAATTTTTGCGAGAAAGTGTGATGTATTATAGGTTAGATTTTAATATTTTCGTGGTTTTTTCAATTGATTGAATGTATGTTTGGCTATTTTCATATAGTGTGATCTATTCTGGGTTGAATGCATGTTTTTTAACGTTTGAGAGGTACTTCCATTGGTGTGTGTGCATGCATGACGATTTTAGACTTCCACGGTGTCCAAGAGTGGATTTTTCGCTGCAGAGGACAATTATTGTTTTTTTGAAAATATGAATGTATGTGAATCGGATGGAGGTCAGATGCATGTTTTCAACGTTTCAGAAGCTTTTTCGACACATAAAAGTGTAATTTATTATATAAAGAAGATAATTTCGGAGGACGGTGCGCCATCTGTTGGGCAATAGATGAAAGTTAGTAGTAATGCTATGGCGGTTCTGACATCAATCTACGCTTCCGACTGTGCGCGCCACATCGCTAGCGTCGAACCGGCAAGGCGGAAGTTCGGAGTTTTCACCTGGGCTCTGTCATAGGCGGTTCGTCGAAGGGGTCTTCAGGTATAACGATGAAAAAAAAAAATGTCTGCCGTTATAGAAAAAATTGAGGAAAAAACTGTTGAGAGGAAAAAAACATGGCCGCTGAAAAAATAAGAGAAAAAATTCTAGCCACCATTCTTAAAATGATGAAAGATGTCTTCGAAAAAATGTCAACCATATTGGAAAATGGCGACTCCAAGAAAAAACATGGCTGCCAACTGTTAGGGAAAAATATCAGCCATCTTCGAATAATGTCAACCATATTGGAAAAATGGCAACTCCAAGAAAAACATAGGTATCTCTCAACTGTTAGGGGAAAATATCAGCCATATTGGAAACATATCAGCCATATTGGAAAAATGTCAGCCATATTGGAAAAAAGACTACCCTAAGAGAAAAAAACATGTTAGGGAAAAACGTCAGCCATCTTGGAAAAATGGCTACCATGAAAGAGAAGAAAACATGTCAGCCATCTTCGAAAAAGTCAGCCATCTTGGAAAAATGGCTACCAAAATAGGTTTGAGGTGGTTTGGGAAAACCTCCGACCGTCCTGCTTACTGTTTCTGTTCTAGGATCAGGTCCTCCTCTGTCAGTCGGAAGCGTAGATTGATGTCAGAACCGCCATAGCATTACTACTAACTTTCATCTATTGCCCAACAGATGGCGCACCGTCCTCCGAAATTATCTTCTTTATATAATAAATTACACTTTTATGTGTCGAAAAAGCTTCTGAAACGTTGAAAAACATGCATCTGACCTCCATCCGATTCACCATACATTCATATTTTCAAAGAAAAAACAATAATTCGTCCTCTGCAGCGAAAAATCCACTCTTGGACACCGTGGAAGTCTAAAATCGTCATGCATGCACACACACCAATGGAAGTACCTCTCAAACGTTAAAAAACATGCATTCAACCCAGAATAGATTCACACTATATGAAAATAGCCAAACATACATTCAATCAATTGAAAAAACCACGAAAATATTAAAAACCAATTTAAAAATTCCAATTCCCTTCCGCGGAAAAAATCCATACTTGGACACCGTGGAAGTCTTAAAAACTATAAAATATCCAAAGAGCACTTAAATTTAAGAAACCACGAATAAAATAAGCACATTCATTAAAAAACATACTTCCAGCAAACAGTAATTCATAGTCTACAGCAGAAAATCGACTCTCAGTCTATATGAAATAAAGTACAAATTATTCCAACACTGAATAAAGTACACGGTAATTTTCCAACAAAAAAACATCCATTCTATAACACTGGAAGTTGATACATTTTCATACAAAATTTGCTCTTATCCACCCGAAAAACCATATTCAATTTAATAATAATGCCTGAACGCTCATGTATTCAACCAACGAAAATGCACAGAAATTATCCTTCCCAAACGAATTCCATTCATTTTCATTCGAAACATAGTGTAACGAACCTAGGCCGGACCTGTCGCCTCACACGTTGCCATCGACAGCGATGAGATCATCCCCGGAGATATTCGAGAACCATCCAGTCGCTCTTCCGCGGAAAACAACGGTCAATATTGGAAACAATTGGAACATGCCGTCGCCAACCGTCCGAATTCGAAACATCGAGAATGCTGTATCGGAGATAAATAGACAGCCCTCAAGAGGGAGTACACAGTCTGAACGAGCCCATACCATCGAGCTATACAGTGGCATAATATAAATTAAGTTGTAGATATAAGTGTGAAATAAATTAGTATAAACCAAGTTAAGTTTATTTACGTTACAATAGGTACTTGTGAATAATATATATATATAAACACTGAAAATGAACACAACACTCTGGAACTTGAACTATTCATTCAATCCATAAACAATCGTTGAAATTATCTTTTCCCATATGTACTCAAACGAATTTGAATCGATCACGGTAATCCAAGGTATTAAAACAAATGGAATATGAAATACTTTATGATAAATCGAAGTCGAACAGCTGGGAATCCCGCTATACAAGTTCGAACTGCATGGAATCTGCTGATAGCTTATAATTATTCTCGTCGTCAAGGTATTTACAGCGTTGCGAGTGAGTTAAAGTATGATATTTTCGACTTATTAGACTTGATATTTTGTTATTGGTATTGGTGAAAATTTTAATAGTGATATATCTCAACGTTTCACGCTGATTTTGGCTATTTTTCTAGGATAGTTGGTAGTGAAGTTTTTAGCTGTTGATGGGTGTGATGGGTGTTGATTGGTGGTGATGGGTGTTGATGAATGCTGCTGTGATGGGTGCTGATTATGGATGTTGATGGGTGTTGATGGGTGTTGATGGGTGTTGATGGGTGTTGATGGGTGTTGATGGGTGTTGATGGGTGTTGATGGGTGTTGCTGGGTGTTGCTGGGTGTTGTGGGTGTTGCCGGGTGTTGCCGGGTGTTGCCGGGTGTTGCCGGGTGTTGCCGGGTGTTACCGGGTGTTGCCGGGTGTTGCCATAACTCGGTGACGTCATCGTTGAATTTAGTTCTTTAATTACTCACCAGGTGGCGCTGTTGTCGTTCTGTCTTACGCTCTACCGATTCGTTCTCAGAAAAAGTTATTAAGTATAGGTACTGTTTGCTGTTGATTCATTTCTGTTCCAACCACTGAACAGACAAGACGTGTGTCTCTAGAGCAGCTCTGCTACTTTTTGTTTCCAAGTCTTCTAGAGAGTTCCTCCAGTACTTCAAAGGTGAGTGTTTTTTTCAAACTGATAGCGTCTAGTCTTCAGGTTTTTAGCCTCTGTCATTTTTAAAACTGATCACGTGACACTTCTGTTATTCAGTCTTCAGTCTGACCAATTTGTTTTTAAAACTTAAGTCTTTGCACTGTCTGATTTTCGTCAGTCTTCATCGAGTCTTCACAGAGGTCAGACGTGTTTTTTCGGTGCTCCTCCAGTTAGCTCAAGGTGAGTTTTTCTTAGACTCTGTCATTTTCAAACTAATCACGTGACACTTCTATCATTCAGTCTTCCTCCCAACCAAATTGTTTTCATAACTTAAGTCATCACTCTGTCTGATTTCGTCATTCATGTTCCAGTCTTCACAGAGGTCAGACGTGTTTTTTCGGTGCTCCTCTAGCAAATCCAAGGTTCGTTTTTCCACGAGATAGTTAGCGATTCATATATTGTTTAGGGAAAAATTACATTGACTAATTACCTCATTCTTGTTGCAGGTGTTCAAAATATGACGAATTTTGCTGATGTGTTGATATTTATCACCTCAATATTGGGGTTGATAACCTCAAAATACAATGAAAAATCTGCCCTCAACGGGTTACGAGAATGCACCAGAGCATACAGAAGGATCAATAGAGCTCTGAAGGAAGCAACAACTTTGGGAGAAAAACAACAGCTGCATGCAACCCTAAGGAATGTCAAAACCCTGCGAAATCAAATCAAATACGAACAGAAAAAGGAGCAGGACTCAAACACTCGAATGTTACAGCTAAAATCGGGTCCATTGGAATGACAGTGAATCAGCGTTCGGTTCTCGTATACGAACAGGCACAATCTCCAATCTTTTCCATAAAGATACTAAGCATTTCTTTTCCGATTGTAAATCTCTATTCAAACGAAGAATCCATAACGTTTTAAAGAATTTTGATTCAATAAAGGTAAATTTTGTATTCTGTGGGCAATTTGTACTCGCAAAGGCTGACAAAATTCAAACCGAGTATAAATATTTTACAACAGCCAATTCTCCTATATTTCATGACACTGACTTGGATTTATGGTTTGATGATAATGTGATGAAACCCATAATGATTGAACTTGAAGAATTCTGTGGAAAAGAAAGCGGGTGGGCACTTCAAAAAATTGTTAACTTGGGGGTAAACATTAATAAATTCTCACCACAAATTGGATCGTCATATATTGAACTTCCGACCGAAATTAAACTGAAAAAAGCCTGTATTAACGTAATGAATGATGACTTAGCCTGCTTTGCTTGGTCAATTGTTTCGGCCTTGTTTCCCGTTAAAAAAGATGCACAGCGTACATCAAAATATCCCCATTATTCCGAAGTTTTGAAGCTCAAAGGGATACAGTTCCCTATGACAATACATCAAATTCCAAATTTCGAAAAACTTAACGGTATTTCGGTTTTCGAAAAACTCTCCGTCCTTCCTTCCTTCTTGACATCCCAAAAGAGACAAACATGTCAATCTACTCATGATTCAAAACCAATATTCTGATGATAAACCGATTCGTTATCATTATTGTTGGATTAAAGATCTATCAGACTCCTTTCAAACAACTTAGCAAAGAAAAAAACAAAAAGTATATTTGTGATAGATGCCTTCATTATTTCAGATCACAAGAAAAATTGCAAAATCATACTGAATTATGTATAAAACTGAACGATTGTAAAATTAAAATGCCAACCGGCGAAAAATCAATTCTCAAATTTAAAGACTATAAATTCAAAGAAAAAGTACCTTTTATTGTATATGCCGACATTGAGAGTATTCTAACCAAAATTCAAGAAGGATCAAAATATCAACTGCATACCCCGGCTACTATTGGCTACTATGTGAAATGTTCATATGACAACACCCTTTCTTTTACCGTTCGTATAGAGGGAGAACTCGATGGAATGGTTCGCAAACCAACTTTTGGAGCTAACGGAAGAAATTGAAACTATTCACAATTGTATCTATAATTTGAATATGACTTTGGAACAGGAAACTGCATTCCAACAAGCAACTCACTGTCACATCTGTGAAAAGCCGTTTTCTCTAGGCGATAAAAAAGTTAGAGACCATTTTCATCTTTCTCCAACAAATAATAATAATAATAATAATTCTACAAATTATCGCGGTGCTGCTCACGAATCTTGCAATGTCAATCTAAATGATAGCAAAATGATCCCCATTGTTTTCCATAATCTCAGCGGCTATGATAGTCATTTTATTATTGAAAAAATAGCCACCGCAATCAAAGGAAAAATTGATTTACTTCCAATTACTAAAGAAAAATATATTTCATTTACCAAACATATCGAAGGAACAAACTTTCATTTAAGATTTATCGATTCTTTCCGTTTTCTAAATTCCTCTCTAGATAAATTAGCATCATATCTACCAGAATTTCCAAATTTAAGAGCACAATTTCCAGAGGTCTCTATGAAAACTTTACAACGTTGGGTGAATATGTAGACTTGTACATGAAAACCGATATTCTTTTGTTATGTGATGTCTTTGAAAAATTTCGAGATAGTAGCCATAGTACATACGGGTTGGATCCCGCCCACTCATATACACTGCCAGGTTATCCCTTTGGCAGTGTATGCTGTATAATACCAAACAGGAGCTTGAACTTCTCACAGATGTTGACATGCTTTTGTTTGTGGAAAAAAGGATTCGAGGCGGACTTAGCCAAATTTGTTCAAAGAGACGTGCTCAAGCCAACAATCGATATCTCCCAGACTTCAATCCATCCGAAACTGAGAATATCTCATGTATTTCGGACATTAATAACCAGTACGGTTGGGCAATGTCTCAACCTCTACCTTATGGAGGTTTCGAGTGGGTCGATTCCAACATTGATGTCACCTCTATTCCTGATGACTCCGATACAGGCTATATCCTTGAAGTTGATTTAGATTATCCCCAATATCTTCATGACCAACACCAAGATATTCCTTTCTGCCCTGAACATATAAATCCCAAAACTGGAAAACCTTCCGCTAAATCTGGGGAGTTAACCAAACTTATGGCAACTCTTTTTCCTAAGAAAAAATACATCATTCATTACGTTAACCTAAAACAGGCTTTATCTAACGGTCTTATTCTAAAAAAAGTTCATAGGGTGTTGCAGTTTAATCAATCGGCATGGCTCAAGCCCTACATTGATTTGAATACTAATTTACGTAAAAATTCTAAAAATAATTTCGAAAAAAACTTGTTCAAATTAATGAATAATGCTGTTTACAGCAAAACCAGTTGAAAATATTGGGAAACATTCTAATGTGAAAGTGATTACTAATAGTGGGAGGGTCGTTATGGTGCGGAATCCTATATCTCAATACTAGAATTCAAGTCAGTTACCGTATTCAATGAAAATTTAATAGCTGTTGAACTGAATAAAACTGAAATTTACTTCAACAAACCTATATATGTAGGTTTCAGCATCCTTGATATATCCAAAACTAAAATTTATGATTTCCACTATGATTATATGCAGAAAAGATTTGGAGAGAATTGTTCTGTATTGTACACAGACACTGATTCACTAATATATGATATTCAGGTTCCCGATGTTTACAAAATGATTCGTGAGGATTGCCATTACATTTTCGATACTAGCGATCATCCTGAGAACAATAGGTTTAACATACCTTTAGTAAACAAAAAAGTTCTGGGAATAATGAAGGACGAAAATAATGGTAATATCATGACTGATTTCATTGGCCTCAGATCAAAATTATATGCAACTAAGGTTTTCACACCCTTAGACAAAATTAAAAAACTTGAAGACAATTTGGAAAAAGAAGGGTATGAAAAAGACGAAATTCTTCAAATTCTATCCAATTATGGTATCACAAAGAAAGCTAAGGGGGTGAAAAAAGCCGTTGTAGATAATGCAATCACATTTGATGACTTTGAATCCTGCTTGGAAAATTCAACCAAAAAATACGTTCATCAACGATTGATCAGAAGCGAAAAACATCAGGTGTTTTCTATGGAACAAGAAAAAATCGCTCTGAGTGGAGAGGACGATAAGAGATTCTTATGTCCTGGATCACACCTGACGCTACCTTGGGGACATTACTCCATCCATGATCAAGAGTTGATGGACATCTATTGATTTCGCTAAGGGTTGCAGCATTGGAGGAGCAGAGTTCAAGGACACCTCATATTCCCGGATTTTATTATATATTATTATTTACTAATACTATATATTATTATATTTTTTTTATATTTCAATAAAATATGTATACAAAAAAATGTTTTATTTCTTCACCTCCTACATACATGTTTGTGAAAGTGGTTGAGGTTGGTTCAATAACAAAAAAAAGGTGTGCTCACCTACAAGTTTCAACGTTTTTTAAGACATTTTAGACGTTTTCAACGCATGTTAGTCGTTTTCCACAGACGTTTAGACGTTTTCAACGTTTTTCAACGCATGTTAGTCGTTTTCGATGCTTGCAGAGAAACTCACCCTTTATATAATATGATGAATTATTATGTTAGCAGAGTTTGGTTGGGTTGGGTTAAAAAATATACGTCACTTGAATGCTTGCAGAAGGAACTAATACTCATATAACAACAATGTTAGCAGAGTTTGGTTAGGTTAGGTTAATAAAAAACATCAAACCCACTTAGATTCACAACATCCATCAAACAGCCGTAAACGAAGAACCTTCATCTAAATTCACATCATAGACTTCACAAACATCATACAAAAATCTTATATTCATACATAATCATGTCTCAACCTACATGAAAAATTCCCTAGATCTGGGGAAAAAGTCAATCATCCATGAGAAATCCATCAGGTTAACCCTGAAAATCCACCTGAAACGACTAATCTAAACATAACCTACGTGAAAAATTCCCTAGATCTGGGGAAAAAAGTCAATCATCCATGAGAAATCCATCAGGTTAACCCTAAAATCCACCTGAAACAAGTAATCTGAACACAACCTACGTGAAAAATTCCCTAGATCTGGGTAAAAAAGTCAATCATCCATGAGAAATCCATTAGGTTAACCCTAAAATACAGTAGATCTAGGGAAAATCCAGGGTAATATAGACCTCGAGCACGTAAAAAATGGGTGTTCCCCAAGGATCTGATTTGTGGTCGCAAAATTACCACGTTGGACCTTAGATTTTCTTATGGGGATTTACATGGGAAAAAGTGTCAAATTGCGCCAGAACCCGTGTAGCTATATCTACTGATAACTTTTTTCATGAAATCAAAATTACTCTCGTTATTCAAAATAGTCCAAGGGGAAACGCACAGCCCAATGGGGGTCGTAGAGAAATGCGGATTGTGCCAGGGGACTTTTTAAATAAGGACAAGGGACCATTTGAGGGTCTGAACGCGAAAAAAAACCCTATCGATTTTCAAATCGAAAAGTCCCATAAAGTTTTTCGATTCAGTCGAAAACAATATTTTTGTCCCCCCTGAAAATCTTAGAATTTCTCATAGATGACGAATATATAATTAGTTTTGCCCTACGACGCTCTCAAAACTCTGCTCATGTTCCCCATAGGCGGGAGAGATAATCAAAATTGGAAAAAATTCAATAAATCGTACCGTCCAAACGGTACGTCGTAGATATATGCATATTGTGTGACAATATTCATGATTTTTTGTTCTCTATTCGAAAAAATCATTTTCGACCGAAAAAAAACAAAGTTTATGTATTTGTATTAAAACGTTGGGGGAGGGGTGAAGGAGGGGAGGGGGGGAGCAAAAACCAATTTAATGACTTATTTTTCAAATTCCGGAAAAAAAGTTTCTCTAACATTTTTTTATAACTCTTTCCATCTACCCAGCTCATGTTCGTCATTTTGGAATGAAAATGATCCTTTGAACTTAAAAAAATCGTATTTTCCAAATGGTTCGACTTAAGAAAATGAAACTTAGACCAAAAATTTTGTTTTTTTTCTTCTATATGAAACATAATTTTTCATAATTTCAAAAGTAATAAAAATGATGAAAAAAAAATACTTAAATTTTTTTATCGTCTAAACGGTACGTTCTAAAAAATTTATTTTGATATAAAGTATCTAATATCTCATTTTACATCCGATGAAAAAAATTTCATATTTTTAAAAATAATAAAAATTATGAAAAAAATTATTTTTCGAAAAAATCCTACCGTCTGAACATTATGTCCTGAAAATTTAATTAACATATCAAAAAAAATTATTTTTCATTTTACGTTTTTTGAGTATTTTTTCAAATTTTTAAAATTTCATTCTCGATATGATATTTTCTAAAAACGTTAGGAGGGGCAGGCGACTCCCCTCGGCGAAATCTTCGAGGAGTATTCAACAAAAAATCATGAGAAAAAAAATTGGATATTTCTAATATTTTGGGCTTGTATCAGTAATATTTTTTCGTCGAAGAGGGGGGCAAAAGGGGTTAAAAAAATATGATAAATCAAGATGAATCGTTAGCATATGTTTTTAAATTATTTCTGAGTCTCCATTTTACATCCGATGATGATTTTTTCATATTTTTAAAAGTGATTAAAATGATGAAAAAAATTATTTTTTGAAAATTGAAACCCTTAAAAAATTCTACCGTCTAAACGGTACGTTCTAAAAATTTGATCGTCATATCAAAAATTTTATTTTCATTTCACGTTTTTAAGTATTTTTCAGATTTTTAAAATATTATTCTCCATATGTTTTTTTCTAAAAACGTTAGGGGGGGCAGGCGACTCCCCCCAGCAGAATCATCGGGGAGTATTCAACAAAAAAGTTATTGGAAAAAAATTTGATATTTCCCATATTTTGGGCATGTATCAGTAATATTTTTCGGTTCAGAAGGGGGGCAAAGGGGGTTCGAAAAATATGATAAATCAAGATGAATCGTTAGCATATGTTTTTATATTTTTATGATTTTATTTGAGCGAGTTATTTTCGAATAAATTTTTTTTGGCCCCCCCACCTATGTAGAAGAATGCATAACTGATTTTTCGACGAAATGTTTCCCGAACACTTTTTGATAGAAGATATCGTTTTCGTGTTATTATTTTAATTATATTTTGAAGCGCAGGGCACGAAGGGGGGTCGTAGAGAGGTGGCAAGTTTTTCAAAAATTTTAAAAAATCGCGAGAAATTCTTTGGTCACAATTGCAAAAATCTTAAAAAATTTCTTCACCTAGTAAATTCCTAGAAATGGTTCGGGGGGTCGGTACCTATGGGAAAAAACGCATTTCAAAATATTGTTCGTATAAGTTTTTTTTGAAATTAAAATTACTCTCGTTATTCAAAATAGTCCACGGGGAAACGCACAGCCCAATGGGGAGGTCTTAGAGAAATGCGGATTGTGCCAGGGGACTTTTTAAAGAAGGACGGGGGACCATCTAAGGGTCTGAACGCGAAAAAAAAATTCCTTCTCCTAGTTGACCCAATCGATTTTAACGATATCCCCCTCCCCCCCCCCCCAAAAAAAAAGTTCAAAGAGAGTACAACAAAAAAGTCCAATGAAGTTTAATCGAAAAACGATAATTTTTTCCCATAACGTATAATTTTTAGCGAGGAGGGGCCCGGGTCCGAAAATTTTTTTTTTGGCTGCGCTTTTCGTGGACAATAATTTTTCGGGTCACAGACTTTCCATAACGAAAAAATTTTCTAGAGTCGATTGGGGGGGCAAGTGTCCCCCTTCGAAAAAAAAATTTTTTTCCGTTTCAAATCGAAAAGTCCCATAAAGTTTATCAATTCAGTCGAAAACAATATTTTTGTCGAAAAAAAAAGGGGAAGGCGGGGCTGCCCCCCCCCCCTGAAAATCTTAGAATTTCTCATAGATGACGAATATATAATCAGTTTTGCCCTACGATGCTCTCAAAACCCTGCTCATGTTCCCCATATGCGGGAGAGATAATCAAAATTGGAAAAAATTCAAAAAGTCGTACCGTCCAAACGGTATGTCGTAGATATATGCATATCGGGTGTCGAAATTCATAATTTTTTGTTCTCTATCCGAAAAAATTATTTTCGAGCGAAAAAATAAAAGTTTTTTTTTCAAAACGGTACGTCCTAAAAATTTTATTCTGGGATCAAAAATTTAGTTTTTTATTTTACATCTGATGAAATTGTTTTCATATTTTTAAAAGCGATAAAAATGATGAAAAAAATTATTTTTCGAAAATTAAAACACTTAAAAAATCCTACCGTCTGAACTAAGATGCCTAGAAACCCTGGTGTATGTACTGATTCGATTTTGTTTAGACTTTTTAGTAGAGATTCTCGCGTGCTACTTCAAATTTTTCACAATAGATGGTGACAAATTGACATAGTTCAACGAATTGGATCTGTTTGGCCATTACAAAATGCATTCGCCAACCTTAGGCAACCTGCACACTGATGCGGAATACGGACATGTCACTTATGAATTTTTCAACCAATTGGAAAATTTGAATGCTTTTCAATCCGATTGATGTTATGATTTATGATTTGTGAATTGTTATTTCTGCAAAACTCAGTCACCAATTACCAATGTTTTGTAATCATTGAAATGAAACGTGTTTGTATGTTGTGTGGTCAGTCACAGGCTGTCGATTTTTTGCCGCACCAATGCAGGTGAGTGAAATTGCTAATATAACACATTTTAAAAGTTTATAAAATCAATAAGTGGGACTTTTTCTCCGATAATGTTCCATAACTAATTCTAAGGATTTTGTTTGCACTTCAAATGAATTAACGACAGAGCTTAGAATGTGTTGACGCATATATTCCATTTTCGAAGCAGTGTTCTGGAGTTCAAATCGAAGCCTGGTCCTAAAAGTTTCGGTTGTGATATCCTATATATAGTTTGATTTTTGGATAAATTTAGTCTCCAACGATTTTCTCAATTTTGGGTTACCTACTTGCACAATCTCTCACTAAGCACAAACTTTGTACTCCCAATTACCTCAGGAGATAATACGACCTTTCCTATGTCAATAAAGGTATTATTTTTTACTCAAATTTAACGTTCAAAGTCATAGGATTCTGGACACCAATACGATGTGTCTTCCAACTTATTTATGGAGGTTATGAATACAAACATAACTTAAACCCGATTGATCCTTTAAAATGAATGTATGAAATCAACTATTATTTCATTTATTGTCTTGAATGAAGGAGAGAGAACTGTCTCTGAATGTAATTGAGAAGGGCATGTTTGTATTTCAGAATTGTGTTCAGCAGGCATAAGTACGAAAATTACGTGTGAAAAATGATCGAAATATTAGCCTCAAAAAAGCAACCCATATTGATTATATTCTATTGAAGTCTGTTCAAAATGAACAGTTGAGTTATTCGTTGTTGGGAAATATATGCACTCATTGAAGTTCAAAAGAAATATTCTCACAGTTCAATGTATTGAACCAAAAAATATTATCATTTGCAATTGCTGAATAGATGTAATAATGCTTATAAATTCCTCAATTAATCAACAAAATCTCACAATACCCTTTCAAAAGAGATTCTAAATAAACAAGATTCATTGATTGTAGAGAGGAAAATTTACTTTATGACTATCCACGACTGCGGGTCACCATGATTTACAAGTGGAAAATAATAAATTAGCATTCATAGAACTTTCTCAGAAATTTTTAATGATATTCCATAGTAGTTTGAGAGAGTTGAATTTGAGTGACCGTTCGTAAGTTGGAAAATCTAGCGAGCAACATGATACAAGGATAAAAGTGAAAAAAATATATGAAATATAGTCTTAATGAAAAAATAAATAAACAATTGGTTTTCTCTGAACACAAGAGTTTGTAGAATGATTGGTTTCTTCTTTCATCTCAAAAAATTATTTTCATGGCACCGCCTCTGTAGTCAATTGATTTTGGGGCATTCAATTTAATTTCCAAACTAAGAATGATAATGGCACATCATATTAAATATAGGTATAGACAACATATTTTTCACCAAGAATATTTATTGATGATTTTTTTAAACCATTTTTTCTCTTTATTCCCAAACAACACACACTAGTTATATTTTATTGAACCTATTTAAATAGTGTTTTATTATTAATATTTCCAGTTCGGAGCCACTCCTAGACAACCATTGGATTCCAGAACCAGTTTCAGAAAAGGCTAGCATGAGAAAACCAAACCAAATTCTTGAACACTCCCGGCAATACTTCCTGTCATGTGAAGAATTCCACAAAGACCTTTCCAAAATGTTGATGTGTTGTTATTCAGTCAGAATGAATGATTTTGCTCAGAAGCTTTACAGGCTATGCTAGAGCGAGACAGAGATGTGTCAAAGCTTTTTATTCGAAAAATGAGCTACATCTGAAAAAAAAACAACCTTTGGACATATATTTTTGGGAGAAATCAATATAATGAGATGTAAAATAATAATAGATTTTTATTGAACCCAAGAAACATAAATAATCTTAATCTATTACATATATAATACAACTGAAATAAATATGTCAATGTGATTTGTATTAGAATTCAATATAAATGATGGTTATTTAAATTTATTTTGAATTTCTTTTACCCGAGATCAAATTAAAAATATTGGGAAAATCTGTAGAGAGCCCGAACCTCTTGCAATCCAACAGGAGAGGCTTACATTTCATTTCCAATGCATTTTAATATCATATTTTATTATTATATATTATAGATATTTTTTGGGGTTTTTCAGAAAACCTGTAAAAATATATTTCAATATTAATTACAACTTTTTGCTGAAATTTGACATTGAATATTTAATTGGACAAAACGACAGTTTCCTTTGGCGGATTGTATCCAAAACATGATTAATCCCTTATCCCTATGAATAATATATATTTGAAATGAAAATTATTATTTAAAAAAAGGAACTTCATATCATTTTTCAGTGATATCTCAAAGTTCATTTTCAGACTGTGGAAGGTTACCCAAAAAACATGTCAAGAAACGTTGTTCCTCCACAAAAAACTACATTCATTCAATGCTATATTAATGATTTACCAAGAGATGATTGATTTGCAGGCCGGCAAAAAGATAGTTTATACTTGTCGATATTTCAAAAAAAACAAAAGCCACCTTCAAAAGTGTTTAGCTAAGTTAAGTTTTGGTATATGTGTTACTGGAAGGCTATATAATGATATACCGAGAGATGATTGATTTGCAGGTCCTCGAAGGGGTAGTTTATACTTGTATTTCGATAAAAACTAAACCCACCATCAAATTTTTTTGCCAAGTCAATATTTGGTATACGTGTTACTGAAAGGCTATATAATGATATACCAAGAGATAATTGATTTGCAGGCCGTCGAAGGAGTAGTTTATATTTGTGTATCGAAAAAAATCATAACCCACCCTCAAAAATGTTTAGCCGGGTTCATCAATCATCCATTGGTATATCTTTATATAACATAATATCTTTATCTTTGTATAACATAATATCAAGTTTTCCATTTGTTTTGGACCATTTTCTGTTGAATTGAATTCCCATTGCAATTTCAAATCTTCAGCCATTTTGTCTTCTTTCCTCTTTTGAATAAACTGTATCTGCAAGGTTCAATTTCCTTGATCTGGAAAGAAAAATAAAATAAGTTTGCAAGAATAATCCTACTACCCAAATACATAAAAAAGTTATGAAAACTCTTCCAAAATTGGTCTTTTATACTATGGAAATGGAGAGAATTAACAGAAAATACTACTAACTCCAACTATATGACACAACAATCGAAGAAATATTGAGGTCTAGATAAAATCATATAGAGTCAAAGGCTGAATTTCAGCGTTGGTAAAGAAAGCAATTGTATGCTTTGAAAATCTTTGAATATAATGATCCCTGATATTTCCTCTTTCCATTTCTGGTTTTATCGGAACATTTAAAAAACCATTATGGTGTAGTGGGACTATATATATATATATATATATATATATATATATAGTCCCACTACACCATAATGGTTTTTTAAATGTTCCGATAAAACCAGAAATGGAAAGAGGAAATATCAGGGATCATTATATTCAAAGATATATACATATATATATATATATATATATATATATATGTGGATTGACGAGTTCCGGGACATTTTTTCTGGTTTAAAGTATGATTCAGGGACAACTGTATAGTTCCGGGTCAGTCCTGGAAGTTTTTTATATAATACGCATAGTTCAGGGACGTCCCGGAAGTTTTTTATGTTTAATGAATACTTCCAGGACATGAATTGAGATTTCATGTTTTATAACTAAAAACATACAGGAGATGTTTTCAAAAGTTGGCGCAATACCCTACGATAATGGAGTAGAAAATTATTTCTGAGATGAGTGCCATTTTTTACAATCTTTCGTTTTACTTGCCTTGTTACGGCTTTTATTGAACCCACACTGTTTATTCATCTGTCTGAATCAAATCTTGTAATTGAATTTTGACCCACTTCTAGTCGTCCGATTAACTTGAAATTTGACAGAGGTTCATAATATGAAAACAAAATGGCGACTTCATGAATTTTTTGTCGAAGTTGAAAAATTCAAGATAGCAGCTCAATATAGCGGACGAGTTTCGTGATTCTATTAAAAATTGGTTTTTAGGGATTTAAGGTAACGGCTCCAAAATGATGAACGAGTTTTGTGATTATGATTCGATTCCGTAATAATTCGAGATAAATTTGTTTTTAAAACCCGATAATTCAAGATGACAATGGACAAAAAAAGGAATGCTTTTATTGAAATGCATTAAAAAGGAATTTTGTTTTTCCAAATGTGTCGCCTACAACATATCCAAAAACGCAAGAATACCAAACCAAACTGAAAACGCGGCAAGTTTTTGAATCTGCTCCTGATATGTCTACAGTTTTTTTTTCATTTCAATGCATTTTAATGGAAGCTCACCTTTAGAAAACGCTTAATAAATTTTTATCCATATCTGAACCATTTAGCGGAAAATAGTAGGTATACTTCATTTTGATTTGAACACTCATAAACTTGATATTTATAGGAAACGTGTTATCTGGTATGAATAATTGTCAGTTTTTGGTAACAAACTGACAGATTGTATACATATTGGAAACACGAACGTCTAAAATTTCAAAATCCAAATAGTTTTTCGGAGAACTGAGAACACACTTCTGACTGACAAACTGCTCCAGGAATTCATTGAAATAGTTGAGTAAATAACGTTTTCCTGCGACCTCGTATTGAAGAGTCTGTTTAATCTACACGAAATCGATCGTTAATGACTTTTATTAACCTTCAATTTCACTTTTAATGCATTATTGTGATATATGCAATCTAACATACACCAAAATCGACCATTAATAATCAGCAAATGGTAGATTTGGTCCATTAATGTATAATTGTGGTATAGGCAACTAAACATAAACGAATTCGAATAATATCCAAATGTTGATGAAAAACTCGATATTGAACGGCGATTGATGATCCGAACATTAACGGCCTCGCCGCTCTCGCGTTGAAATATCTCGATCATTAATCGCCACCATTAATATACTAGTTGATTAAATAACTATTTCCGGCGACCTCGTATTAACTAGTCTGTTTAATCTACCGTAATCGATCGTTAATGACTCCTATTAACCTTCAATTTCTCTTTAATGCAAAATTGTGGTATATGTAATTATACATACACGAAATCGACCATTAAAACCTTTAAATGGTCGATTTGGTCTATTAATGTATAACTGTGGTATAGGAAACTAAACATACACCAATTCGAATATTATTCAAATGTCAAATCATATTACCTTAGCCTGTCAAATTTATGTATTTTAAAATCGAAATATTGTAAGTTTCCCCTAGTTGAAGGAATTAATATCGAAAATTTCCACGATGACCCCAGGAACGAGGTCGCGGATATGTTTTGTAATCAACTCATATATTAAAATGGCGATTAATGATCTCGACCAATAATTCGCTTCGCTCTCGCGTTAAAAAACATCGATCATTAATCGCCACAATTAATACACTAATTGATTGAATAACTATTTTACCGTTTTACTTGTGAGGTAGCATTTTTTCACACATGCTTCTGAAAATACTTGGACAGCTACTGTCATCTCAATAGTATAGAGTTAGAACTGTATGAAATCATCATTTTCAATCGGTGAAAAAAAGAAATAACAATGTCGCAACACATACCAAATATATATTTGTAAATTGATTAGTTCCGGGACATTTTATTGGGTTTAATGTATGATTCCGGGAAAATTGTATAGTTCCAGATCAGTGTAGATATATTTTTAAGTTAGTGAATACGCGGTACGGTACCAGAAAATTTGGTACATATATAGATGATAGGTATTAGTTGTTTTGCCATTGTAATAATCTATGTATTACATGTATATTCAATACCGATCTTTTCTGTTCAATCATTCAAGACAAACTGTCTCTTTCCACTTCAGTGTATGGTACAATGTAATATCTATCAAGATTCACTGAAGTCTCATTCATTAAGGTTTCAGAATACCCGCGATTTTTCTTTTTCTGAACCAAGCGTTGACGGTCTTGGTAACAAATGGCCGTCCTGTAGAAATTAAAGACTTTTTTCTCATTAAATGCATTTTAATAAAAGCTTACCGTTCGAAAATGTTTAATTCATTTTTATTAATATCTAAACCATTTAGCTAAAAATAGTATACTTCATTTTGAGTTGAACACTCATATGAAACTTATGGGAAACGTTATTTGGTATGTAGACTTCTCAGTTATTGGTAAAATACCCACAGATTTTATACATATTGGAAAAACGAACGTGTATAATTTTAACTTCCAAATAGTTTTTCGAGAAACTGATAACACACTTCTGATTGACAAACTGACATACGAAGGGGCAATGGTGAGTGTTTGAAAGGCATGACCAACAAGTGAATTTACTACAGGAATTCATAGAAATAGTTGAGTAAATAAGGTGTTTACCGTTTTACTTGTGAGGTGGCATTTTTTTCACACATGCTTGTGAAAATGCTTGGACAGCTACTGTCATCTCAATACAGTTATATGAAATCAGCTATATGAAATCATCATTTAAGATCGGTGAAAAAGAGAAATACTTATTCATTATAGAACAGAAATTATCAATGTCGCAACCCATACCAGATATATATATTTATAAATTGATTAGTTCTGGAACATTTTCTTGTATTTGATGTATGATTCCGGCACAGGGTGGAAAGATTTTATGCTAGTGAATACGAGATCGGTGAAAAAGAGAAATACTTATTCATTATAGAACAGAAAATGTAGCGTATTTGGTAGATATATAGATGATAGGTATTAGTTGTTTTGCCATCGTAATAATCTATATATTACATGTATATTCAATACCGATTTTTACTGTTCAATCGTCCAAGAAAAACTGTCTCTTTCCATTTTAGTGAATGATACAATGTGCGATATCTATCAAGATTCACTGAAGTCGCATTCATTAAGGTTTCAGTATACCCGCGATTATTCTGTTTCTGAACCGCAAGGCGTTGACGGTCTTGGATACAAATGCGGCCGTCCTGTGGAAATTGAAGTTTTTTTTTTATTCAATGCATTTTAATAAAAGCTTACCTTTCGAAAATGTTTAATTCATTTTTATTCATATCTAAACCATTTGGCGGAAAATAATATACTTCATTTTGATTTGAACACTCATAAACTTGATACTTATGGGAAATGTTATCGGGTATGTATACTTATCAGTTTTTGGTGAAATACTGACAGATTTTATAAATATTGAAAAAACGAACATGTATAATTTTAATTTTCGAATGGTTTTTCGAAACACTGAAAACACACTTCTGATTGACAAACTGACATACGAAGGGGCAATAGTGAGTATTTGAAATACAAGACCAACAAGTGAAATTGCTCCAGGAATTCATTGGAATAGTTTACGTATTCCGGCGACCCCGTATCAACGAGTCTGTATAATCTACACGAAATCAATCGTTAATGACTCCTATCAACCTTCGAAGTATCTTTCAATGCATAATTGTGATATATGCAACCAAACTTACACCAAAATCGACCACGAATAATCTGTAAATGGTCGATTTGGTCCATTAATGTATAATTGTGTTATAGGCAACTAAACATACTCGAATTTGAATATTATTCAAATGTCGATGAAAAATTTTTGTAATCAACTCATATTTTGAAACAGCGAATAATAATCTCGAACATTAACGCTCTCGATTCGTTCTCGCGTTAAAATATCTCGATCATTAATCGCCACCATATAAATTAGTTGATGAAATAACTATTTTACCATTTCACTTGTGAGGTAGCATTTTTTCACACATGCTTCTAAAAATGCTTGGACAGCAACTGTCATCTCAATAGTATAGAGCTACAGCTATATGAAATCATCATTCACAATCGGCGAAAAAGATAAATACTTATTCATTATAGAACAGAAAATAACAATGTCGCAACACATACCAGATATATATTTGTAAATTAATTAGTTCTGGGACCTTTTCTTGGGTTTAATGTATGATTCGGGACAATTGTATAGTTCCAGATCAGTGTAGATATATTTTGAGTTAGTGAATACGTGATGCGTACCAGAAAATTTAGCGTATTTGGTAGATATATAGATGATAGGTATTTGCCATTGTTGTTTTGCCATTGTAATAATCTATGTATTACATGTATATTCAATACCGATCTCTTCTGTTCAATCGTCCAAGACAAACTGTCCCTTTCCACTTCAGTGTATGGTACAATGTGATATCTATCAAGATTCACTGAAGTCTCATTCATTAAGGTTTCAGAATACCCACGATTATTCTGTTTCTGAACTGCAAGGCGTTGACGGTCTTGGATACAAATGGCCGTCCTGTAGAAATTAAAGACTTTTTTCTTATTTAATGCATTTTAATGAAAGCTTACCTTTCGAAAATGTTTAATTCATTTTTATTCATATCTAAACCATTTAGCTAAAAATAATATACTTCATTTTGATTTGAACACTCATAAACTTGATACGTTATATGGTATGTATACTGTATACGAAGGTATGGTGAGTATTTGCAATACAAGATCAACAAGTGAAATTGATCCAGGAATTCATTGCAAATGTTTAGTAAATAACGTTTTTACCGTTTCACTTGTAAGGTAGCATTTTTCCACACATTCTTTTAAAAATGCTTGGACAGCTAGTCTCATCTCAATAGTATAGATCAATAGCTATATGAAATCATCTTTTACAATCGGTGAAAAAAATAAATACATATTCATTGTAGAACAGAAAATAACAATCTCGGAACATATAACAGATATATATTTGTAAATTGATTAGTTCTGGGACATTTTCTTGGGTTTAATGTATGATTCCGGGACAATTGTATAGTTCCAGATCAGTGTAGACAGATTTTTATATTAGTGAATACGCGGTATGGTACCAGAAAATGTAGAGTATTTGGTAGATATATAGATGACTGATATTAATTGTTTTGCCATTGTAATAATCTATGTTTTACCTATATATTCAATACCGATCTTTACTGTTCAATTGTCGAAGACAAACGGTCTCTTTCCACTTCATTTGATGGTACAATGTGATTTCTATTAAGATTCACTGTAGTCTCATTCATTATGGTTTCAGTATACCCAATTATTCTGTTTCGAACCGCAAGGCGTTGACGGTCTTGGATACAAATGGCCGCCCTGTAGAAATTAAATATTTTGTTTCTATTTAATGCATTTCAATGAAAGCTTCCGTTTTGAAAATGTTGAATTCATTTTTATTCATATCTAAACCATTTAGCGAAAAATAGTATACTTAATTTTGATTTGAACACTCATAAACTTGAAACTTATGGGAAACGTTATGTATGTATACTGTATACGAAGGTATGGTGTGTATGGTGAGTATTCGCAATACAAGACCAATAAGTGAAATTGCTCCAGGAATTCATTGCAATTGTTTAGTAAATAACGTTTCTACCGTTTCACTTATAAGGTAGCATTTTTCACACATTCTTTCAGAAATGCTTGAACAGCTAGTCTCATCTCAATAGTATAGAGTTATACCTATATGAAATCGTCATTTACAATCGGTGAAAGAAATAAATAGATATTCATTATAGAACAGAAAATAACAATCTCGCAACATATACCAGATATATATTTGTAAATTGATTAGTTCTGGGACATTTTCTTGGGTTTAATGTATGATCCCGGGACAATTGTATAGTTCCAGATCAGTGTAGACAGATTCTTATATTAGGGAATACGCGGTACGGTACCAGAAAATGTAGCGTATTTGGTAGATATATAGATGATAGATATTAATTGTTTTGCCATTGTAATAATCTATGTTTATTCAATACCGATCTTACTGTTCAATCGTCCAAGACAAACTGTCCCTCTCCACTTCATTGGATGGTACAATGTGATATCTATCAAGATTCACCGAAGTCCCATTCATTATTATTCTGTTTATGAAACGGAAGACAGTTGACGGATTTCCTCAACGGTTCACAGCAGCTACCTCGTGTTTGGGGTAATATGTACATATATAATAACATGTCCTGACTAACTGACTCACTGATTGACTGATATACGATCAACGCCCAGACCAAACCGCTGGTCCTAAGAACTAAAATTTTGACAGCATATTTTTTTGATATTCTATTCCTGAAGGGGTGAAAAGGTGGATGAGACAGGGGGTGAAAGTGAAAGTACAGTTGGTTTTGAGATTAGAGTCATGGAAATTAGTATTTGGGCTCTTCTTCACAAATAAAGGTGAATGTGTTTCAGGGTTTTTGAAAATTCAACCCTAAAGTTGAAAGTCTGTATAGTAAGGTTGGAAGATAGGATCGTGAAAATTGGTGTTTGGGTGTCTTTGTTACAAATAAAGAATACGTGTTTCCGTGTTTTTGGAAATTCAACCCCTTATGGGGTGAAATGAGGGTTAAATTGGGATTGGAAGTTTGTATAGGAATTCCGTTAGTTTTCAAGTTGTGTTCATAAAAATTGGTATTTCAGTGTTTTCAGATATTCAATCCCTGAAGGGTTGACAGGTAGGGTGAAAGTTTGTATGAGGATTCCGTTAGTTCACAAGTTTGGGTCATAAAAATTGGTATTTGAGGTCTTTGTAAGAGTTGTTTTCATAAATGCAACCCCAAAGGGGTGAAAGTTCTATAAAGAAATACGTGTTTCAGTATTTTTCGAAATTCTGTCTCTGAAGGGGTAAGTTATAGTATATAGCAATTGATAGTTGAAGTAATGTGGGTAAGTAAGTAATGTGGGTAAGTAAGTATTTTGAGAGTATTCCAAATTGAGTAATTACTAGATTTCAGCCATAAAAAATAAAAAAATTAAAACTTGTTACCAAAAAATTAAACCTACGAAAAAAGAAACTGGAGATCAAAAAAATAAAATAACCTTCTTTAGCATCAATAACTAAGTTCCAGAACTAATTTAAGTAACTTATTTTGAGTCGTTGCCAAACAAACAATCAACGAAGAACATAGAATTACTTTAAAGAAATGATCAAAACAAAATAACATACAAATGCAACGTGAAATGTCCAGCAATAAACAATTATAATCCAAAAATGCACTCTCCGCATGACCACTGCATACGCGTGTGCCCTCACGGTGAGCCCATTCGAGTAGCAGCTCTGATGGGAGTATCGAGTTCACCAAATGAGAAACACTGTTTAAGGAAGATAAAAATGCAGGTAAGGTGAGTGATGATGCCAAACGAATACCCAATCCCCCCATTTTCACAGGAAGAGTTGCTTGAAGCCAATTCTCGTTACGAAATTGATTATTTGTTATCGATTCGAGAGTACTTTTTATCAATTCATCGAATTTCTCTAACTCTATGCCATGTTGGAGAACATTTAAGTATATACATAAGTTTGGGTAATGCCAAACAGTTTTTTAGTAGGAAAAAAGCAGCATGAGCTGGAATTTCTTTGAGCCGTGAAGGTATTAGTGAGAGAGAGTCTGTTTTATCTTCGATTCATGTAGAAAGAGCCTCATGAGTAACAGGTGCACCAAGAAGTACAAAATCAGATTCTATTAATAATTTCAAAGCAGGAATGAAATAGACGAACTCATCGAAAACTTTTTGATTTGGAGCATCAAGAAAGAAGATTTCACATTTATTGGTATTCAATTCGATACCAATTTCGCTCAAATTGGAAATTATGTATTTCAAATCCTCCAAAATAACATTTTTCTCTCCTCCTATGGAACCATCATCGAGATACCAACCGTTGAACTCGCTCTTGATCGACTTGCGTCAAATCATCGATTGCAAGACAGAAAAGAGCTGGACCTACGAGAACGCACCCTGCTGCCATAATTTTATGCTTTACGTAATTTATTTGCTTGTTTGTTTGGCGCCGACTCAAAATTAGTATTATTGCGAGTTCGTCTACTCTTTCATTCCCTCCACTCCGGTGTCCCGGAACCCATATTAACCGTATTAATCTTGTTCAGTTCGTTTAGTATTTCTTAGCAATCCCCGTCAATCACTCGGCTGATTATATGGGAATTCAGCGTATTGATGTCTGCTGACTCTACATGATAATGATTTTTCTGTTGATATTTTTTTCTATATTGAACTAGAGGTATTTTCCAATAGCCTGAATTTCCGCTAGAAAGATATTCGAGGATTTGCCTAAGCTTTCAAAGTACTTGGTTTCAGGCCCATATACACATATTCTAGTTACTAAGGTAGTTCTGGAACCACTTGGGTACCACTTAATGCATATCCATCAATTCTTGGCATGATGTCTTTGTCCCATTTCCTTTTGCGACTTGGCTTTGTACTTAGTTCTTCCACAAAGCTATACTTTCTGGTCAACTCATCTTGGGGCATGTCCCAGGTTTGGTGATTCCCTTGAGTGTAATTGTGTTTTTATGGAGAGTATAATAAATATTAGAAATCTCCACATCCAATAGGATTTTTCAATATTTTTAATCGCAATTTCCGAAAAATGCAGAAATAATTAGCAAAAAATATATGTTGTCCTTATTCTATTCAAATTGAGGAAATAGGAGTTAGGGGTTTTTGGGGTCGGAGGTGTTTTTTTAATTTATGAATTCAAGATGGCGGACGAGTTCTGAAATGTATGATCCGATTCTATTCGAAATTGGTATCTTGGGATTTTTCGGATTGGAGATTATGAATTTTCTGTCGAAATTGCAAGACGTAAGAGAAAATTGCATGTGAGTGCTAGTAGAAGGCGTCATGGGTCAGACTGTGTCGAGTGAGAACGCTCGGTCAGTGATTCGTTTGCTGTGAGGACCACGTGACTTATAGTACAGGTTTTGAGTGCTGATGTGGTAGATGTCTAGTATTTTGGCAGGTTTTTCTCATTCTCTTATAATTTTGCATGAAATTACGATAACAAAGCAGAATATCAAATTATAATTGAAATAGCAAATGAACCTATCCATATTGCTTCATCTACCTCGTCAGCATCCGAGACTACTACGAGTCACGCGAAAGGACTTTATCTTTCAGTCGCAGATGATTCCACATCTGATTTTATGAACATTATATTTTCAACAAATCAATCTATCATACCCCATGATAGGTTTTAATGTCAGAAAACACTAATTTCTAAGTGTCTCTCCAAAAGAAATGATTCTAACTTTTTCCATCTTTGCAATGTGAGTTTGCTTCTTGAAAATGTGTTTCCTATTTCTTCCGGTCTTCCTGATGATCTTGGAAGCGTGAAATAGATTTTCATCGACAAAATTGTATTGAAGACCTAGTGAATGCGATGTCTCTCCTGCTTCAATGTTACGAATGATTTCTGGTGAGTACTCTCTTTTGGAAAACATTCTTCTTTGCCTCATTCATCTTCATGAGTTCTTAATCAAGACTGGAATAGAAAATAAAATAACTATCTGAATGAAAATGCAAATTCTCAATTTCAGATTTTTTCTTTTGAGTTAGGGCCTTTTCAGAATATCTATCAGATGTAGTTCAATGTCCAGCGTGGCTTTAGCCGGGGAAGTAGTTGTTTTCTGTTAGACATTCACAAAAAATTTTAATCGTGGATTTTTCAATTCACAGAAAAATCTTTCTATCAATATTCAATTAAGAATGTTTCCCCTTTACTTTTAAATGTTTTCAATACCTAATGAAAACTTCCAGTGACCAAGAAAAATCACTTTGGTAATCCCAATTGAATAGATTTGTAACGAATTCATAATTTTCCCTTTTTTCAATATCCTCGGAAACTTCAAGTGGCATACCTATGACCAAAAAAACATGAATAGTTACATGTGTCAATCAAAGTGTCCTGGAAGTATACTATTTTCATCAATATTATTTGTTAAATGAAAATGCTCTCATATATCTTGAATTTTCAAATACATAAAGATAATCTTAATTGATATATGACTGAAATATCATATATACATGGGTGAATTACTTCACCGATTTGAATCAATGAAAATGTCCTGGAAGTATACCTTTCTTCCAAAAACATTTGTCAAATCCAAACGAATTCAAATATTTTTATTATTTTATAACCCCCGAATACACTGAGTGATATATAACAGAAATAACCTATATACTTCAGATAATCACTTTACTGATTCCTAATCCAATGGAATGTCCTGGAAGTATACTGTTTTTCCCAAAACTGCCTTAGAATCAGAACGGCTGTACATATTTTCATTTTTTGGATATCAATGGGAACCCCATCTTATATATGATCGAATTAACCTATATACGTCGATATACAAAATGTGTCCCTGAACTAATCAAATTACAAACATATATATATATATATATATATATATATTAAATCGAATTTGAATCTCACCTTAGTAAGTTAACATTTATAATATAATTCTTTATTCTCAAACCATGCATTTGTAGTCGTCCTGAGGAAGGCAATAAACATTGCCAATAGCTCGACGTATTCCAAAGAGTATTTCTAATCAATTCACCTCCTGAGTGCAAACTCATATATATATATATATATATATATATATATGACAAAGACTTTTCTTTCTATCATTGAGACCTAATGGAAGATACATCTGACTGCAACCCCAAGACAGTTTGAATCATGTTTTAAACGAACCAGTCATGATGATGAAACTATCTAAATATATATATGTATATATATATATATATATATTATTTGTTTTCTCTGAATGAAAGCCTTGGTCAATCTATGTATTTTTCATTTGATACGACGTTTCGACATTGTTTATGTCATCTTCAGGTAAATTCTTAAAAATAATGTAGAACATGTAGAGTTAAAAACAGAATACGTTACATAAAATCAGACATCACAGCATTGTCTAAACATGAAAAGGGAAATCAACGTAAATTCGATTTTGACAAGGTTGAAATTTTGACAAAAGAAAAAAATAGTAATGAAAATAAACTGATCTTTACATTTTGACACGAAAAAGTCTTGTATAAATTATAACAATAGAGCCCACATGCTACAACTGAATATGCAAACACTCTAATGTATTTTAAAAAAAATGGGAAAAAACGAAAGCAGATAAAAACAAACTCGATACTAGCAATCTCAGATATTCAACAATGTTCATTCCAATTGTGAAATATGAACACGAATTGATTTGTTTGATATTATGAACAGGATGTTCATGAAATCAGATGTGGAATCATCTACGACTGAAAGATAAACTTTAGTCACTATCTTCCATCGTTCAAGATAACCTCTTGTTGGGTATTCATGTTAAAAAGGAAACATTCTTAATTGAATAGAAAATTTTTAATTAAAAACCAAAAATTTTTTTTTTTAACCAAAAAAAATTTCCGGAAATGAAATTGAACTACATTTAATTGAATAGAAAAAATTTTCCTAACTCAAAAGAAAAAATCTGAAATTGAAAATTTGCATTTTTATTCAGATAGTTATTTGATTTTATTTTCCAGTCTCAATTAAGAACGCATTGAGTTAGGGTCCTTTCAGAATATCTATCAGATGGAGTTCAATGTCCAGCGTGGCTTTAGCCGGGGAAGTAGTTGTTTCATGTTAGACGTTCACAAAAAATAACTTAATTTCATCGTGGATTTTTCACTTTACAGAAGAATCTTTCTATTCAATATTGAATTGAGAATGTTTCCTTTTTCAACATGAACACGAAACATGGAAAGAATAACTGTTAAATTATATTGTAAGTTTTGAACGTCTCTTTGAATTTTAATCATATTTGTTTGATGTTATGTAACGTATTATGTTTTTAACTTTAGATGTTTTACATTATTTTTAGGAATTTACCTGGAGATCAAATAAAAAATACATATACTGACTAAGGCCCTTATTTCGAGAAAACAAAGAAAATAATCATGTGATCAAGAAATTATAATATATATATATATATATATATATATATTTGATTCTGATATATTTTTTTTAAGAAAAACTCTAACGTACAAAAAAAATTAATGACTTCCATTCAGACAACAAGAAATACCCCAAATTTCATTTCAATTGAAATTTAAGGTTTCACCTGTCTGAGAAGAACACCAAAAACTCATTCAGAGTGAAAACTTTAGAAAATCTTATTTTAAGAAAAAAATCATACATTTCAATCTAAGAGTGGTTTTCCATCAAGAATTTAATAAATATATACTTTTTATTACATACTCAATGGGTATGTATGACAATATATACCTCAAATGATCCTGTGTTGTCAAGGACGTATTGGCTTTTCTTCATCCACCAACAGGAAAGGACACAAAAATACTGAATATTCCCAGATATGCTGAATTTTATTTCATATGCGGAATTTGCCTCCTGAAAATTTCAAGAATAATTAATTTCCACACTGTGTCAAGTGAAATTAAAACACAAATGTACCTAGTAAAATTTCGATGGGAATGATTGGAAAGTTATTCTTCATTCATACCTTCAACAAATATAAATTAATATTAAATGAAAAATCATTCATGAATCACTTATTTGAATACTAATTTTTGACATTTCATATCAATTTTAAATATTATGAGTTTGAATATTATTTGTATGGGGTAAATTATATTATGCTGAGTCCCCCCAGTCATGATAAAGGTGTATATCAGCTAGAAATATGAATCCAATGAAAACATGGTCATCCCAAATAAAATATATGAAACTGGAATTAGATTTTTTCTACATTTTTTTCACGGAAAATATTATTTTATTTTCTCACTGAATTATTCTTTGACCTTCTAATATTAGCTTTCAAGTTTCAGAATCCTCGAAGGATTGTGGAAGAGGTGTTCTCATTCATTATTTTGAAGTTTGGCAGTTATATATTTTTCTATGTTTATGCAAAAACCAAAACTTTATTGAACTATATTTAGTGAAAAAACTGGTTCTTTATTGCATTAGTGCAATAAAATGTTTATTGCACTCATCTGTCATTCTACTACAGTGTTTTGTGATCATGACAAACTCGGCCTGACGGCCTCGTCGGCCAACTTCATGTCGAGTGCAATAAACACTTACTTTTTGCACTTGTTGCATAAATAACTATTTGATATCTCTAGTCACAAAATAAAGAACATCAAATATAGTGTTAAATATATTAAATTTCACAGTGTAACATTAAATGAGAATATTTTTGAAAAACAAGTTACATTCCGGAAGGTTAAGAGATGTACTAATTTTATTATACAATTGAAAATAAACATTTTTGTTCAAGAATATTTTTTCAACCACTGTTTTTTTAATGAAATTCCAACATAATAATTCAATCAATATCTTACCTCTTCTGAAGAAGAAATCCATCCATTGGTCATGTTACAAAAGTACCTAGTGACAATATTTTCCTTGTGTTCGTAGATTTCTGAAAGCATGCAGGTTTCCTTCTGCTGAGTGAAATTGAACCAAACTGATATCCTTTTCATTCTGATTTTCAACTGACCGAATGTTTTCTTTCCTGCTGTTTGCTGATGTGGATAACAAAATCTCAGAACTCCTGAAATGAATACATGGGTTTTAAAAAATGTAATCAATACAAATAACTGATGTCCACCCTGTCATGATAAAGGTGTATATCAGCTAGAAATATGAATCCAATGAAAACATGGTCATCCCAAATAAAATATATAAAACTGGAATTTTATTTTTTCTACATAAGTCACCAAAAGTCAGAGACTTGTGTGAGTTGAGTGAGTTGAGAAGACGGGGACCTTAGCTCTCTAAGTGTCATCCGAAGCACTACTCGACTAGTAACCGTGGACAGTCTGAAGGATTGGTATCTAGGTACCAAGAATGTTCGGTTGGTCACCTATCTCCTCCCGCTCAACGAAACTACAGAAATAAATTTGTATTTCATTAGCCGTGCCGAGATTCGAACTCGGACCATCTGGACATCAGCCAGCGCCTCTACGCTCACTACCACCAGTCCAGTTTGTTATAATACTTCTTCCATTTTTTTCACAGAAATTATTATTTAATTTTCTCACTGAATTATTCTTTGACCTTCTGATATTAACTTTCAAGTTTCAGAATCCCCGAAGGATTGTGGAAGAGGAGTTCACATTCATTAAAATTATTTTGAAGTTTGGCTGTTATATATTTTTCTACCTTCATGCAAAAACCAAAACTTTATTGAAATATATTTAGTGAAAAAACTGGTTCTTTATTGCATTAGTGCAATAAAATATTTATTGCACTCATCTGTCATTCCACTACAGCTTTTTGTGATCATGACAAACATAAAAGTTTAAATCGACGCTATTTTTAGTGCATTTTCTGTGATATTATATTACATTTTAAACAATTGCATATTTCATATTATTTTCAATCATATTTATTGCATACTGGATTACGGAATTACTAAAAAATACAATTTATCTAAAATGAGTTAAATTGTTCCTAACATAGGTATTAGTTCCTAACTTTCTCAATTCAAATCGATAGTGCTAATTAATTATTAAATATTTTGCTATTGAATTACGCTTTTTATTTTCCCACACTTAGTGCCACCTAAATAAAACATTTTTTTATTTTTGCATGAACGTAGAAAAAATATTGTATGCAACTCATGCAAAAAGCGTTTATTGCACTCGACGTGTTGTCAACTCGGCCTGACGGCCTCATCGGACAACTTCACGTCGAGTGCAATAAACACTTACTTTTTGCACTTGTTGCATAAATAACTATTTGATATCTCTAATAACAAAACAAAGAACATCAAATGTAGTGCAAGATATTTTGAATTTCAGAGTGTAACATTAAATGGGAATATTTTTGAAAAACAAGTTTATATTCGGGAAGGTTAAGAGATGAACTGTTTTTTGTAATGAAATTCCAACATAACAATTCATTTAATATCTTACCTCTTCTGAAGAAGAAATTTCATCCATTGGTCATATTAAAAAAGTACCTAGTGACAATATTTTCCTTGTTTTGGTAAGATTTTTCTGAAAGCAGGTTTCCTTCAGCTGAGTGAAATTGAACCAAACTGATATCCCTTTCATTCTGATTTTCAATTGACCCAATGTTTTTATTCCTGCTGTTTGCTGATGTGGATGACAAAATCTCCGAACTCCTGAAATGAATACATGGGTTTAAAAAAATGTAATCAATACAAAGAACTAGGTGTGCTAGCCAACTATAAGTAATTTATTTTCATAAGATGAATACTTTTTTTGAAAAATGAATAAATAACCTACTCAAAATCTTTATATATATGTTCTCTACTCGCTTTATCAAACTTCTCATTTTTCAACTGAACTGAAACTCCTCTGAATTGTTTGGATCTACGGTAAATAGGGTTTTCGTAAACTTAGTTTGAGGATAGCTTCAGGTCTCAATCTGATTTTATTCTTTACCACAATATATATCATCCTGCCTAAATCAGTGCACACTGCAGACACAATTTTTGTCACTCAACTGATATATGATTCCTTCCTCTCATCGTACCTCGGAAGAGTGAGCCTGAAAAAATAAAATTGAAGTGTTTCAGAAATCAAATATCATTTAAATTGTATTGTTCTATCATTGTCTAAAGAGACAATGGTATTATATACTACATTTTACTTACATAAAATGTCATTTCAGTTTCACAAGATGGTAACATGCACTTCATTTTGAATAAATGTATAATTCGAAATGAAAACGGAATTCTCGATTTTCTAACGCCACAATTTTCTAACGCCACAAATCAAAGATAAATATAACCTAAAATCTTGGGAAAATACTGATTCGTTGTAACGGCGGCGACACCGAGGAGCGAAAAGCCGAAGCTTCGATTCGAATAGTGGATGTAGTAATAAAGTAAAGAAAACTGAACTGTTTGTCGCTGGTCGCTGTCTGCCCAAATGATTGAAGACAATGGCCGAATTGCAAAATCTGCTTCTTTCACATCTTTGACGATTTCGGAGCGGACTGAACATTGTCCGAATAAATTTCTTAGGAGAGTTGCTCTTTGGTGTTGACAAGCAGGCCATATTGTCGCACGTTTGATCCCACACATTTTCAGTTATGATTGCATACACCAGGGTTTCTAGACAGCTTAGTCTGAACGGTACTTCCTAAAAATTTGATTTTCATATCAAAAGATTTTATTTTTCATTTTACGATCTTTGAATATTTTTCCAAATTTTAATCTCGATATGAATTTTTCTAAAAACGTTAGGGGGCAACCAACCCCCCTCGGCGAAATTCTCGAGCAGTTTTCAACAAAAAATTATCGAAAAAAAGTTCGATATTTCCAATATTTTCGGCTTGTATCAGTAATAAAAAAAAATCCTCCTAGTTGACCCTATCGATTTTAACGATATCCCCCCTCCCCCCCAGAGAAAAAAAGTTCAAAGAGAGTACTACAAAAAAGTCCAATGAAGTTTTATTGAAAAACGATAATTTTTTTCCCATAACGTATAATTTTAAGCGAGGAGATTTTCTAGAGTCGATTGGGGGGACAAGTGTCCCCTTTCGAAAAAAAATTTTTTTTCGTTTCGAATCGAAAAGTCTAATAAAGTTTTTCGATTCAGTCGAAAACAATATTTTTGTCGAAAAAAAGGGGGAGGGGGGGCTGCGCCCCCCCCTGAAAATCTTAGAATTTCTCATAGATGACGAATATATATCTGGCACTTCAATCGGCTATTATTACGTTATAAAAACATTGTGTAATTGATATGCAATTAAAAGAATTGTTTTTTTTTTTTTAATAATAAATAACTAAATATAAAAGTAGATGTTATAAAAATATTGAATCTCTGATATGTTTTTATTAAAATTTCTTAAGTAAATAATGAATAACCATGATAGATCAAAATAATTTTTTGAAGTTCATTAACTCAGATTAATTTTTAGAACTATAGTTGGTTATTATTTTGTGTCAGAAACATGGCATCATTGATATGTTGCTAGTTCTTTTTCGCATGTATATAAAGGTCAAAGTTGTAAAAACATTATTTATTGATATATATATATATATATATATATATATATAATATATATATATATTTAGATGGAATAATTTTTTGAAGTTACAAAATATATATTCCAAACTTATTTAACCAATAATAATAAAATAAAGTTAAAAATATGTTTTTGAAAAATATAAATTGTTTCGGTCTTCTTTGACCTCATCAGCGTGAGACGGTTGTTTCATAAAAATATATATCAATAAATTTAAAATATTTTCAAAATAAATTTAATAAATAAAAATTATAATTTCTTGAATCAAATATAATATTTTTATTAGAAACAACACTCACGGACAATTTATATTTGAATAGGTATTTAAAAATAAATTGCCACAAATATTGATATATTATTTACATTTTTGTTTTAATAATAACTTTATATAATTTTAAAATTGAATTAAATTATTATTTTATAAAATATCAATGTTTGTGGGGAAAATAATAATTAATGATAATGATTGATGATAAAATAATAATAATAATAATAATAATAATATTTATAATAATATTAATAATAAAAAAAATTTATGTATAGAAATTGTATTTAAAATTTGGAAAATTAGAAAAATGACCATTATTTGAATTGTGAAAAAAATATTTAATTAATATAGATATATATTAATGAATAAATGTCATCAAGAAAAATGGAATGCTCAATGTATGTGATCGAAATCGATGTCAGTCAATCAAGGAAACTTTCAATTAATGAACATATACAAAAAAAAATTAATTAAATTTTGCCATGTTTCGCCTGAAAAAGGTTTTACAAAATTTTATTACATTATTTAATCGCTGTCATCTTCACTCGGATAAAATGTATCGTAAAATGATTGTTTTTTAGTTGGAACATTTAATCCCGATGTTCCTGGGCGGTCCTGAATTGCAACACGAGCCAAAAGTTGACTCCTTGTTCTGAAGGGTATGGCATCTTTGGGTCAAATTTCATTAGCGACATTGTCTGGAAGAAAATCATCTGAATTTTGATGGACAAACATATCACTTTGACGATTTAAATTATCGAGATCGATTTGTTCGAGTACGTCGTCGATGTTGTCATCGTGGAATGGATTTTCTTCGATGTCACTCTCTTCTGATCTATAATCGGGATCGCTGTTATTCCCATCGTATGGTATTCTTGTAGATAACCGTGGCAGTAACGGCGGTGGCATATTTGTCGAAGTTATTGAATCGACAGATTGTTGCGTCGGAGGCAAATCAATAACTATGCGTCGCTGTCATTGATTGATATCATTACTGTCGGCGGCAAGTATTCTTCGAAATACGACGTTACTTGTGAAACACCCTACTCTGGAAAATGCAACATATAACTGACCGTGTGTAAAACATGATCTCCTGAGGCAAATTCCAACTCTATCTAGAGTTTGTCCTCGAGACTTATTGATGGTAATAGCATATGCTAGCCGAACGGGAAATTGTAAACGTATAATTTCTTTGGGTAACATCGTATCTTGCGCTTTCATCTTCAAACGTGGCAAAAACAGTCTCTCTCATTTTTTCTCGCCACTTAAGAGTTCATATTCGAGAATGTGATCTCCCAAGTTGACCACTCGCATTCTTGACCCATTGCACTCTCCTTGATCTACATCCAAATTTCGCAATAACATTACTATTGCTCCCCGTTTTAAGGTTAATTCATGAGGTGGTATAGAAGGTGAAATAATTGAGTTGAGTAAATCAAGAGGAGCTATAAAGTCATCGTCAATTGTTCCTGCATATGTGTCTTCACTCAGATAGGTTTTGGCCTCGGTTTCAATCTGTCGAATAATGAGAGTGTTAATTTCATTAACGACCGCATTCGTCGGACATAAAATTGCCGAGATCCATTCTCAATCGCTGTGAATTCTCCTTCGTAAACGAAATCGACTAATTAATCTACAGTGCATACTTGAAATCCCGTAGGTATTTCAATTAAATCGTCCGGTGCTACCGGCGCTGCTCGTTGATTTAATTCAATGAAAGTTATCATTCTCTCTCCCAATTTCAAGAGCCATTGTCCAAACGTACATTTATCCAAATCATCATGTGGCACAGTCATCTCAGGATGACGTGCTACCCTCATAGTCTTAGTCAATTGTAACCTCGTGAACGAATGCCACAATTCACTCGCTTTCAAGCTTTGAGCAAAACCAAAACTACGGGGAGTATTTGTCTGAAATCACCTCCAAAAAGAACACATTTTCCACCCATTGGTTCAATTCTACGTTTAATATCAATTAAATAGCGATTGGCTGCCTCCATAGCAAATCGAGGTGTCATGGGTGCCTCGTCCCATATAATAAGGGCCACTTTATCTCTAATGTTTTTTGTTTGTGTGGATTGCATCGTCCATCCACATGTCGTGTCTTCGGATAATGTGAGGGGTAATCTAAATGATCGATGTACTGTCGTCCCTCCTTTCAAGAGATTGGCCGCTATACCAGTCCATGCCATATCATTCAAGACAGTTATCAGAGTGTTGTAAAGATATGTTTTCCCCGTGCCTCCAGGACCATCTATATAAAATAGATTCTCTCGAGTTTTATCTATAATTTGATCTGTTGTAACATCATCCCCGAGATCATCGTATATCTGAATAAGAATAATAAATTTATGTATTCTTGCGCAAGCGTTGAGAATACGTAAAAATATAATTTTCTGATCTTTGTTCAATGTCGATACCAGATATTCAGTGGGAGGAATATGATTCTCTTCGAAATTATTTTCTTGTAAGTCAGCATCATTTTCTTCGTCACTGTTTATTTGTGCATCGTCAATTGCCAAAGGATCATATTCGATTCCTAAATCAGATAGATCGACTCCCGGGCGACATCTCGAAACAATGTCTTTAATATGGTCCAATAATGCAAAAGTGGCCTCTTGATGGTTCATTCTTGCGTGGCGAAAATCAGCCATCATAGACTTTTTGAATGTCTGCCATAATTGCGGTATTTGGGCAATATCTTCATCCATTGCTATACAACAGATCATTCCAAAGAGTTTGCGGAATTTTCGAGGATGTTGGTGTAATTCAGCTTCACGTAAGCATCTTTCAAATTCTCCACCTTGTTCGACTAACCAATTTCGGCGTTGACATGATTCTCGAAAGGTGTCGCAGACTTGACCGTCGTCCAAGGTTAACAAATTGTCAAAAGATGTTGCTCCTCTGATTCTTTTTAAAAGTACTCTTAAAAAGAATTTTTCAATTTGTCCTTCGGAAGGACTTACTTCATCGATACATCCGAATTGCTTATTCTTTTGAACTCTAATGTTCCTCTTTGCTTTTTTACTGTCCCAGGTGAAGTATTCGGGAATTTCGGCGTATCTGTATGTTCTAGCTCTCGGTTCATTTTGATTTAATGTGAACCACGCCTCTAATTTTGATGGTTTCAGCAATCTCGCCTCTATTTCATCTATATCGTCTTCCTCATTATACAATATATCTGTCACCAGGTAAATGTACCGGTAACACCAAAACTGAATGCGATCTGGCGTGTAATTCGAAAGAAAATAACTTCCAGGTAGCTTCCATCGCGCTGACATACCGTCCGTCTATATATTGTTGAATTTCGTCAATTCGATGTACAATATTAGATGGTTGGTTATTGTCAGGGCGCGTTGGATTCGCCTGATCATCAACATACAATGTCACAGAATCCGGACCTTTATTAATATATTTATGCAAGTATTTCATTGTTGCTAAAAGAGCCGACCGCTTCAAAATTGATGTGACAGTTATATTTTGCTAATGCGAAAGGGTTATTTATATGGAATTACTCGACGATTTGTAATGGAACGATTCCATCGCTCTACGTAAATGTCTCTCCCATCAGCAGGTCGTTTGTAGTCGGGTCTTTTATTATGTCCGACAGCCACGGTCGTTTCTTCCTCATATGGTTTGGGATAAAATTTGGAGCATTTACCATCGATTACACCGATGCTCGGGTTGAGTCTACCAAAAGGCGAGTGCAATTGACATTCCTTAACACGTTGATAAAGATAAGGGGTGCTTTTCTATTGGGAATTTGTGGATATTATATCATCTATCTTTTCTATAGTTCTCAATTTTGTCGTCTTCGTGGAATGTAATGACGATGGGGTAAACCTCTCTTTTGAAATTGATTACAAATGTGATTTATCACTACCCATAGAGCTGTTTCTGAATAATGTCGTCAAAAGGCTTGAATTTAATCTGAAATACTCTGCAGACTAGATCTGGCGATTTCCCATTTTTGATAAGGCATCAAATTGTTTTCTTTGGCAAGATTACAAAAAATTCGTTCGAAACGCGCCACAATAGTCATGCATCAAATATTCTTTGGCGATATCTTTCTCCCGAAATGCTGCAGGCAATATAATCTTTTCCAACATGTATCTTGTCTCAACGATTATATCGTCTGAGCGCTTCTTCTGCCGTTCTTCTGAAATCATTCTGATGTTCTCTGAACCACCATAATCGGTTCATTTCATTCTTAACCCCGTCGACGTGTATTGTTGGAACAATTTTCCTCCATTATGTAGAGTGGAGAAAGTATCTCTGATATACATTCGATATCGATAATATTGCAAGATGGTAACTGTTTTTTGGGTCTTCCCCTTCTGGGATTGTATCGAACGCCGGTCGAATATCCGTTATCACCGAAAAGAAATAATAATGGATATACCATCGGATCTGTCATAGGATTGAGTAATTTCAATTCGTGATGCCCGGTTTCAGGTTGGGGTCATCGGGCCTATGGGGATACAATACCAAATCGACGTTAATCGGAGGTTGATCTCCTTCAAAACAGCCGCAATATCGCTTCGTCCTGGTCTCCAGGTTGGGTCTTGTCTAGCGGCTAAGATATTTATGACTGGATCTTTCGTCATGCCAATTACAATATTTTCTACTTCCAAATGTTGTGCCCTGCGTTCATTCAATTCATCTCCCATCGTTTTGTATGCTTGAATATGGATTTACGTTTCGTAATGATAATTCAATGATCCGCATAAGAGTCGGATCGATCATGTCGTTGGCAAATGAATTCCTCCTCATGAGGGCATCTTCAACGTCTAGAAATACATTTGATTTAAACGGGGCTGTACCAGATCTTGGGTATTTGGGATGTTATCTAGAAATGATAAATTTGCCACATATCTTTGAAACTCAATGTCCCTGTCCTCTCCTTTCCGGAATAGGCCTGGAAGTTTTGAATGAGGCCATCGCAAATAGACTGTTGATATATCGTATTTGTCTTCGGAATTGAATAGCCATGGGTCCATCACCGGTATATAGATCTTTGAGAGCTGGAGGACACGCTCGTAGAGCAGGCAATGTAAAAGCACCTCTAGCACAACAGTTCGTATGTACTTGTTCCCGATTAACATGTTCGTAGGTGTAGAATAACGCTCCGCAATGTGGACAAATCTGTTAATGTGCCGGAATTATGTGGCCTACTACAAAGCAATTCGAATTGATCAAAGTTCATTGTAATTGCTTGTCTATAAGAAACACGATGCGGAACGTCAGCGTGTCTTCGTCGTGGTGGTGGTGGTGTAGCTCGAGGCGTCGGTTCCCTTTGAGGGGTTTGTTGTTCAGGCGATTGCGGTGGTATTTGTCGTTGTGCTACAGGCGCTTGTACGGGTGGTAATATTGGACGAATTAAAGGTGAATGATTTATATTTCTAAATAATCAATAGGAGATGACGGTTGTTGAATAGATATCGACGGGTAGTTATCAACAATTTGATTCGTTAGAGGATTCAAATTGTTTTGCCGATTCTCATTTACCGAAGTCACTTATGGTGATAATGGTTCTAACAATACTCTTGGTGAAGGAGTATTCGGCCAAATTAATGGCGATTCTATGGGAGTTAAAATGTCGATATCGTCATGTCTCAAAAGTAAAAAAACTCTTGGATTAGTTTTTCTTGCGACCCTTTTTTCATATAAAGAACATTCCTTTTGATGACTGATGGTAATTTTTTAAATTTTGAAAATAGCCATGTTTGAAATGGTTTCGTTTTTTTCGATATGGATAGTCAGATTGCCAAAAGGATACCAAAGGGTATCGGTGAATCGTATTATCTGATATAATTGAACTTTGTGAAAAAATTGGGGGATGCATGTCGAGAAAAAACTTTTCAAAGAAATGGTAGATCTCGATGAATGAGATGGAAGATGGAATGTTCGATGGTACAATATCTAAATCATTACCAAATTACGTTTAAAACTACTCTTAATTGCCTTGCTCTTTTACGTTTCTCCTTCCTTTAGTTGTGATTTCTTGCGAATTCAATAGAATCGAAGTTGTTCTTACTAAAGGATGTCTTGTTAAATTTATTACCAATTGTCGATTAGACAATTGATTTTTTGAGTGGATGAATCTTGAGAAACATTTCTTCTTGGTAAAGTGGGTACATATGCAATTCTTCTATTGATCGTTTTTCTAGTAGCAATGGTATCTTCTCGCCTGTTTCGATCAGATATCGATTGCGAAAGACATGTCTCTCTACGTGATCTTAAATTTCTTTTAATTGAAGTTTGTGATAGATCCATTTTTATGTTTTGATAATATATATAAAAATTTTACTGTATTTTTAAATAATTCAGAAGTTGCAAAAAAAAATTAGATAAATGAAAATATTTCCAAAATTATAATAAATTTAAATAATATAATATACAGTTTTTATATTATAAATTCTATCACTAATTATAATGGAATTGTTTAAAAATATACTTGAAAAACTATTGATAATGTTCGTATAAATATATATATATATATATATATATATATATATATATATATATATTTATATTTAAATGAAATTGAAATATATTTTCTAATAAATAATAATCTCAATTATAAAAATATAATAATATCACTAAAATAATATTAATATATAATCAATGATATTAATAAAGGGACGCTATCTTCTTGTCCTGAATGGCTATTTTCACTGGTTGCTTCAAAATATGGAATCTGAAAATACTACATTGAATGTGTTGATGTCACTCAATTCAGTCACTTATGAAGCAATGTCAATAAAATTATTTTTTTTTACAAAAATAAGATTTAGTGATCTATACAAACTCACAGGTGCAGATTATAACTATATTGCAATAGGCATTTGTGTAGAGCATGTAAACCTAAAAAAATCCAGCATAATAGCATGGTTTACCGTTTAGTTATAATAATTTAAAAAAAATATTAATATTGAAATTCTG